>JAMJFZ010002087.1:925000-1050000 GCA_026225945.1 Cricetomys ansorgei | reverse complement strand
AGGTCTTCTGCAAGAGAAGTGTGTGCGCTTAACTGCTGAACCATTTCTCCAACCCTGGGCTTTGTTTTTTGAGACAGGTTCTTCACTGAAACCAGACCTTACTGATTGGGTAGTCTGGCTGGCCATCAGGCCTCAGGGATCCCCCCGAATTTGCCTCCCCAGATCTGGGATTTAATGCATGAGTTGCTGCCTGGCTTTTTCTGCGGGTGCAGGGGATCTGAATGTGGGTCCTTTGCTTGTGCCACAACCACTCACCAGCTGGGCCATCTCCATGGTCCTCTTGTGTTCTCTCTAAGAGATCCTTGCCAGGGCCTGCAGTGTGGCTCAGCCATGAAGGCACTTGCTGTCTTGTCTGTTGACCTGAGCTGTATCTCACACGGTGGAAGGAGATAACTGAGTCTATAAACTTGTCCTCTGACCTTACACATGTACCAGATCCACCCAAATACACACAGATAAACAGATGGATGGATAGATAGATAAATAAAAATCTGGCAAACCCAGAGTGACGGGAACTTTTGGTGTTTTCTTCTAGCATCTTTACATTTTAATTTTTGCCTATATTTGTGTTTGTTTAGTCATTTTTGCTGTCTCGTTGTTGTTTTAGGACGAGGTGTGATGGGTTCTCTATGAAGCCCTGGCTGTCTCGAAAGCACAACATGGAACAGGCTGGCTTCACACTCTCAGTGATTCTGCCTCTGCATCCCAACACTAGAATTTTAGGCACGTGCTACCGCGCCTGCACGGTTTCTCTTCCCTCCCTCCCTTCCTTCCTTTCTCTTTCTTTTTTTTCCTTCATTTTTTAGACAGTCTTAGTATATAGCTTAGAGGAGCCTTGAACTCAGGATCCTCCTGCCTCAGCCTCCCAAGTCCTGGGATTACAGGTATCTGCTACCATACCTGTCCCATCTTGACATTTTGAGATGACTTTATAGTATATATCAGGAGGCAAACAGCAAGGTGATTGCATTTCATATATTGCTCCAGAACCATTTGTTGAAAAGTACATTCTTTGTTCTATTTTGGACTGCTCTACACACACACACACACAATCAATTAAATTTCAGCAAATGTGTCAAGGCAATTTAAACAGGAGAAAGAGAGGGCTAGAGATGTATCCTTGTTAAACACTGGCCTAGCACCAGTGAGGCCTTGGATTGGTTCCCCAGTACCACACATACAACAGTTCAAAATAGTGTTGAATCAGGGCTTGCTCAGCAAGTGCCTCTACCCGGAGTCATCTCACTGGCACACACTTAGGCCTTTAATGTTTCACTAAATGTTTCATATATTTTGGTATGCTTTTGCATCTTTTGTCAGATTCAGTCCTGAGTATTTTGCGACAAGGTCTCACGTAGCCCAAAGTGGCCTCAAACTCAATATGTAGCTGAGGATGGCATTAAACTTCTGATCCTTCTGCCTCTACCTCCCAGTTTTTGCCTGGTTAATTCGGTGCTGGAGACCAAACACAGGCTCTGTGCATGTTAACCACACCTGGCTCAGAAGTGACATTCTGATTATGTCCTATTAGGCTATACATATTTTAATGTGTCCTGTTCTTGACTTTGATCCACTAATAATGGCAATGTCTGGTAAGTTTCTCTGCTAGAAAATTGGTTTTCCTTAGAAATTAATACTTTTTTTTTTCAAGATAGGGTCTCTCTGTTGTAACTCTGGCTGTCCTGGAACTCACTCTGTAGACCAGGCTGGCCTCAGACTCACAGAGATCCTCCTGCCTCTGCCTGGGATTGGGATTAAAATTGTGTACCACCACCGCCTGGCATT
Organism: Cricetomys ansorgei; assembly: GCA_026225945.1. NCBI lineage: Eukaryota > Metazoa > Chordata > Mammalia > Rodentia > Nesomyidae > Cricetomys > Cricetomys ansorgei. The sequence continues at coordinate 1,048,215 of JAMJFZ010002087.1, read as the reverse complement.
TAATGAGCACTTTTTAAAAAACACTTTGAGTCCAGATATAACCAATTTCCACTCACTGGTTTAGTATTTGCAGATTTTTGTGGCTTATAAGATTGTCATTACTATGACAATTACTAAATGACATATTCTTTTCAAATGAAAAAATCATGTGTATGAATGTTTGCCTGCATATGTATGTGCACTATGTGTGTGCAGGCCCACAGGGGCTAGAAGTAGGTATTGGACCCCTGAAAATGGAATTACAGCTGGCTGTGAGCTGCCATGTGAATGCTGGGAATAGAACCTGGGTCCTCTATAAGAGCAAACCCACTGAGCTGTCTGACCAGCCCCCTAAATGCTATATTTGAATTCCACCATTCCTGCTGCATTGATTAGAGGCGAAGCTTTATCTCCTTCAGTTTATTGCTATTAGAATGACTGGCTCCTGTTACGTTCTGTGGGTTGTAATTGTTTAATGCCATTATGTTTGGCACTGATGTTTAGATCATCACAGGTTTGGCCAGCCATCAGTCTGGCCCCTACGTCTGGACATATCTCCGTCGCTTTTAGAATAAGTACCACACTTTGTGGCTCAACCAGGTGTTCCAGGTTCATCTTGTACTTCCCATCCCCAGCCTTGGAATCAATCTTTTTCAAGGGGCAATACTTCTTTTTAATGGCACATGTTGTTTAGAAACCAATACCAAGTGTGACTGATAAGATTAAGGTGTTACAGTTCCTAAACCCTTAGTAAATGAAATTAGAGGGAGGAGATGTCTGTTACGTAGAATATATGTTTCCTTGTATATCACATTGGTACTTCCAATTCTATCCCTGCCTAAGAGTACATAGTTCATTCTGATGTTTCCAACAGTTGAGACCTTTGGCAGGAAGAAATCTTATTTATTTAGCCTCGCTATATCTATTTATTTGATTAACACCCCTCATGTGCAACCAATCTATTGCTGTCACTGCTGTTCCTACCTCTGCCATAGACGCCTTCCCTTACCCACAGAGCCACACTACCCTACAATACCAAGTACCATAGCTAGCAACAGATACTTAGAAATCTTGTATCCCTCCTCAGTCTCTGATACCCCAACAAGTGAGCAACTGTTGCTGCTCATCTCACTGGGCTCCTGAATCCCTGAATTCCTAAAAGCCGTGCACGTGTGTGTGTGTGTGTGTGTGTGTGTGTGTAACCAGGGTTTGAACACAGGGCTTTGTACATGCTAGGCAAACACTCTACTGTGGAATTATATCCCAGATCAGATCAACCTGACAGCTAAACTGAATTATTCAGGAGGGACAAAAGTAGGAAGGAATGGAAAAAGGGAAGTAAGAAAGACCAGCAGGTATATTTGGAATTATTCTTTAGCTAAAAATAAAGCAGCCATGGCTGGCTGGAGAGATGTATAGCTGTACACCTACTGTGGTGGCTCAGCAAGGAAGACTAGGAGCCACTTTCATAGATGTAAACCCTACCAGACCTCAGCAGAGGGAACCACTATCGTGGCCAGTGCCATCCTGGACAGTGGAACCCTAAGCGTCTGAGCTCAGGTGTTTTTCTTGATTCAGAACTCCTCAGGTGTTCTATAGATAGCATGTGCAGATCATAATGAATTTACATAAAGCCAACACCTGCAGACCATACCAAACACTAAGACCTAAGCAGCCCCTCACCCAACAGGGCACAAAACAATGTTTTAAACATAACTAAAAATGAACTTCTACTACAAAGATGACTCAATGGTTGAAAGCACATGCTCTTTCAGGGAATCTGGGTTCAGGTCCCAACACCCATGTGGGAGCTCGCGTCTCTTAATTTCAGTTCCGGAGGATATCCTCTTCTAGCCTTCTTGGGCACTGCATGAACGTGCTGCAGGCTGCAGTCGGAGATGTAGATGTTGATACAGATTCACCAGATGTAAACGTCAGTTGAGGGAGAGGACAGTTTATTCTTTTCCTAATTAAATCACCAATTCTAACACGGAGCCCTGGAGCCCTAGAGCATTTCAGCTTTACAATATAGTCTTAATCCTTGAACTGGAAGGTTTCAGCCTTCGTACAATCTAGAACATTTAAACTGCGAGCCCGGACCTAGAAGGCTTTTAGCCTTAGCCTTCTGGGACCTACTGCAGATTGAGCCACTCTGACTAGCTCCTTCTGAACTCTTATGTCCTGGGAGTTTATTTTTAGTTGTGTTTAAAATAATTGTTTTTGTGCACTGTTGGAAAAAGGCATGCATAGGCCTTGGCATTTTGTGTTGTCTGCAGGTGTTGGATTTCTGTGGGGAGGTTTGGTTGCTTATGATCTGCACCTGAGGAGTTCTGAATCAGTAAAAACACCTGAGCAAGATGCTCGGGGTTCCACTATGGAGTCTGGTGCTGCCCAGGTTGGTAGGCCTCTGCTGAGGTCTGGCAGAGTTTGCACCTATGAAAATCCCTCCGTGCCATCCTTGATGAGCTGCCCAGCAGTGAACTACTACACTCTCACTCTTCTGGTTCAGCTCACTCTCTGTTCTGGGCTTGGGCCAAGCTCTGCTGTGTCTTCGTGTCTCTCCCTGAGCTCTCAGTGCTCCATCCTGCCTCTGTAACTGACTCTGCCAACTAACTCTTCAGTCTGTTTCTCAACTGACTCTCCTTACTGACTCCTCTGCCTCTGTTAACTGACTCTGCTAATGGCTGTGTAACTCTCTTTAACTCAGCTGAGAGCCTGCCTTTCTAATGAGAGTTGGGCCTGTCCTTACTCTGCTAACTCTTCCTCTGATTAGCCACTTTGTCTGCCATTCACTCCGACTCATCTCAGATGTCACTTCCTGTGTGACACTGACTCCTGAGTTCTGCTTCTTGTGTCTGCTTCTATTGTGTGCCCCCCTCCCCCCGTCCCTGGGGATTAAACGCGTGGACCACCACTGACTTCTGAATACTGGGATTAAAGGTGTTTGCTACCACAGCTTTCTGAATACTGGATTCTATCCAGACCACACAGCCTCTAAATGTAGTCCCTGGAACGTAGACCTTAGCTTTTACACAGGCTATTCCTCTACAGCAGGCAAAATATCCATGCACATAAATAAAAATAAATAAACCTTTAAAAAAGAATTAAAAAGACAAGCCTGCTGGTGTGAGTCTGTGATCTCAGTATTTGTGATGCTAAGACAGGAGGATCATGAGTTTGAAGACATACTAGGCTCCACAGTCAGGATAACCAGCCTCACCTATGTAGCAAGACCTTAACTCAAAACAAAACAAGAAAAAAGCATCTTTTTCTTCTTTTGAGAACTATCTGTTCCATTCATTTGCTGAAAACACCCACATTTTCCATTGTGATTGTCATTCATACAATATTGTTGGCTACTGTTTTGCTTATGGTGGGACAGAAAATCAAGGTTCATCATCAGAGCAGGTGTGGCCAGTCAGTGTCTATGGTAAAATTCCTAGTGGTTTGCCTACCACATTGAAGCCATTCACTGTATAAGTTTGATAGAGAATTGTCAGACAAAGAACTGGCCTTTCATGAAGCCTGCACTGAGCATGAAATAGGGTATGTGACCAAGTTCATATGAGGGTCTAGGTGGGGAGGCAAATCCAGGGCCTTGAACATGGTAGGAATGGTATCACTGAGTTATAGCCAAACCTCCATGTATGCTCCTTTCTGATTTCTCATCTGCTTGTTTAGTGGTGCTGGGGATTGAAGAGGGCCCTGCCCAAACCCGGCATTCACAAGTTGCAGCCCCAGCCCTTTAGCCCATTCTAAACTAGGTAGTAAGAGAAAGCCTTTTCTTCTGTGCTTGCCTTCTTGTCTCTCATTTGTTTTGTGTGGGGGGGTAGGTGTGTGAGCCTGTGTGTGCCATGGAGCATATGCAGAGGTCAGAAGACAACTTGTTTCACTATATGAGGACTGAGAATTGAACTCAGGCTGGGTAACAGGCGCCTTTACCACTGGGTCGTCATTCTGACCCAAAAGAAGGCCTTCCTTTTCTTTTTTAAATTAAGCATTGTTGTGAGTCTGGATGATGTGTGTGGAGCTCCAGCCCAAGGCCTTGTATATGCTAAAGAGTCTTGGGCCAGCAAGATGACTCAGCAGGCAAAGACACCTGCCAGCGAGCCTGGGGACCCAAGTTCAATTCCACGAGAACACCGTGGTACTTACGCCTCCCCTCAACACAAAATAAGGAAATGCAATAGAAAGAAAAGTCACGGTGGATTCAGACACCCGATTTCCAGATTTAGGACAAAGTCATGGGAGTGAAGTCCCTGTGATACGGACATAAGAGCGAACACATCGATGGATGCTTACAGAAGCTTGCACTTCAGCAAAGCTATCGATAGCTTTCAATGGAAAAAAAGACCGTTTGCCAAAAAAGTGAAGTAATTAGATAACGGAATGCAAAGAAAATCTCAGTTCATACTTTGTACCACGTTAAAAAAACACCTTGAAATTGATGACAGACAACGTAAAACCTGAAGCCACAAAACCTTTAGAAGAAATAGAACTCAGAGCAGTTTTTTTTATTTTGTTTTGAGACATGGTTTCAGGGCATAGCTTTTGCTGGTCTAGACCAGGCTGGCCTCGCACTCATAGATTCACCTGCCTCTGCCTCCCAGTGCTGGAACTAAAGGCGTGCGCTCTTATGCCCAGCTAAAACTCAAAATCTTTGTGATTTCCAGTAAAACAGAAATTTCTTACAACACAAAAACATAACCATTTTATTTTTTTATAAAATGTTTATTTTATAAAAGCTTATTTCTAGTTACGTATAAAATAACTGTTTTGTGCACTGTTGGATGAGGGGCAGCCTGGGTTTTGGTGTTTTGTACTGTCTGCAGGTGTTGGATTCATGTGAGGGATCTTTGATTGCTTATGATCTGCACATGCTCTCAGTAGAACACCTGAGGAGTTCTATATCAATAAAAACAGCTGAGCTCAGATGCTCGGGGTTCCACTGTCCAGTACGGCACTGGCCATGATGGTGGCTCCCTCTGCTGAGGTCTGTGAAGGTTTGCAGCAATGAATATGCCTCCTTGTTGTCCTGTTTGCTGAACTACCACAGTAGGTGTACAGCTACAAATGATGCCTGAATGTGAGGACTGACATCACGCCAGCTAATCCAGACCTCCCTGAGTCTGTTTTGTTTTGTTTTGTTTTCTGCAAACCTGTCCAGATGAGGCGAGCCAGTCCTGACAAGACGCATCTGCTATAGTAACGAGAACTCTACCCCAAGCGGGAAGCCATCCTGCAGACAAGGTTACCAGCTGTTTTTCCAGCAAACCAGACTCTATCTTAAAATATAGAAAGTGCTTCCTCAAGCTCAGCACACAGAAGCTGTCCTCCAGAACTGGCTGAGGTTGTATCTCATGCTGGCTGCCGAACTTAGTACTTTAAGAGTCATCCAGGTGGACTGGTTTTGAAGGCATGAAGTGGTCTTTGGAAAGCAGCTGAGGCTTGGCACTGTGAGAGGCCAGGAGAGGCCATTGGTGAAGGTGTAGCCTCAGTAGTAGTTGAAGGCCCAGATTGAAGGGGTCATGTAGATAAGTTGAGGCTTGGCACCATGAAAAGAGTCCAGGGGAGGCTATTGGTGAAAGTCCAGCCCAGATGCAGCAGAAGACCCCAGGATTCTGAAGATGCCAGCACCATGGGATGACCATCAAGGACAGCAGTAGCAGTTGAGTAGAGTCAGCCAGAACCTGGAAGACAAGCTGTATGTGCTGCAGAGAGCAGAGCCAGAGAAATGATCCAAGCCCTTTGGAGGAGCCCAGAAGGTCATGAGTGAATTCCAGATAATCGGACACTGACAATGTTTTTCTGCTGTCCAAGGACATTAAGAAAAGCTTAATAGATGTTTGGTTTCATTTGGTCCTGTACATTAGCAACTCATGATTGTTCTTCTTGTAAATAGTTTTGCTGGTGTAGTGTTAAATTGTGTTATAGAGATAAAGCAATTTTTTGGGGGGGGATTGGCTTATACAGAAAAGGGGAACTGTTGAAGTTTCTTTTTACTTATGTATAAAATAATTGATTATGCACTGTTGGGTGAGGATCTCCCTAGGTTTGGGCATTTTGTATTGTTTGCATGTGTTAAATTTATACGGGGATGCTTGATTGCTAATGATCTGCACTTGCTATCAGTAGAACACCCCCCCCACACACACACATCTGAGGAGTTCTGTATCAAGAAAAACATCTGAGCTGGGACACTCAGAGTTCTACTGTTGAGTATGGCACCTGCCATTATGGTAGTTCCCTCTGCTGAGGTCTGGCAGGGTTTGCATGTATGAGAAAGCCTACTTGTCGTCCTTGGTGAACCCACACAGCAGCCTAACAGCTACAGAGCAATGCATACAAAAACATGGATGTAGTATTTCCATGTACGACTCTCAAAAGCCTTTGAGAACATTCTGGAGAAAGCAAACTTCCGGGACAGAAATCAGATCAGTGGCTGCTAGAGGCTGTGGTGGGTGGGAGGGAACTTGTTGGAATAAAAATATCTAAATAGCTGTGATGGTAACGTGTATGCGTGTGTATGCAGGTGCGCGTGTGCGCGGGTGCGTGTGTGTGTGTGTGTGTGTGTGTGTGCGCGCGCGTGTGTATGTGCGCGCGTGTGTGCGTGCACACCTCCTCAGCTCTGGGCTGTAGGTGTCAACTACTACAAGTCTGGCTTTGATAGGTGTACTAGGGATCCAAATGCAAGTCCCTTTGCTTTTGCTCCAAGCTTTTTACAAATGAGCCATCTCCCCGGCCCTGTCACTGAGAGTTTTATTCTGAAAACACAGTTTTGCTATAAGTGATGGCTATCCTAGGGAGTAGGCATGGACAGAAGAAGAGACCAGGAGAATCACAGCACCACGTAAGCGAGAGACCAGAGACCAGGACAGAGTAACACAGCACCATGTAAGCGAGAGACCAGAGACCAGGAGAGAGTAACACAGCACCATGTAAGCGAGAGACCAGAGACCAGGAGAGAGTAACACAGAACCATGTAAGTGAGAGACCAGAGACCAGGAGAGAGTAACACAGAACCATGTAAGCGAGAGACCAGAGACCAGGAGAGGGTAACACAGAACCATGTAAGCGAGAGACCAGAGACCAGGAGAGGGTAACACAGAACCATGTAAGCGAGAGACCATAATGGCTGGCATCCCAGATGGCTGAGTCCAGGGAAGGAACCAAGGGTGCCTGCTGGGTTTCATTTGAATCGCTGGAATGAAATGGGTATAACAGGAACTGACTGGAAGAATCATGAGGAGTATGTGGGCACAACTGAAGGCAGGAGACTGGGAACCTGTGGCGACCGGGGAAGGCGTCCCACGGCACACCCTGATTTTATTTACCACTAAAGGTATTGAACTTTGTAGTCTACTTAGTTACTGGAACTCACTAAATGCTTTGTGGGTAGGGAGTAATCGATCAAGCACACGTTTCCAAAGGAAATAGAAGCAGTAATATGGATTGAAGGAGACACTGGAAGTCAAAGGACACTTGCATAACTCTGATATTTTTGTTTTTCAAGACAGGGTTTTGTAGTAGTACACTGCTGTGGCAGCTCACCAAGGAAGACACGGAGGCATTTTTCATAGGTTCAAACTCTGCCAGACCTCAGGAGAGGGAACCACTGACATGGCCAGTGCCGTACTCCCAGTGGAACCCCAAGCATCTCAGGTGTTTTTATTCTCTCAGGACTCCTTAGGTGCTCTACAGATACCACATGTAGATCATAAGCAATTAAACGATCCTCACATAAACCCAACCCCTGTAAACAAAATGCCACAACCTAGGGCAGCCCTTTCCCAACAGTTCACGAAACAATATTTTAAACACAACTAAAGATAAACTCCTACAGGGTTTCTCTGTGTTAACTCTGGCTGTCCCAGAACTCACTCTGTAGACCAGGCTGGCCTTGAAGTCACAGAGACACCTGCCTCTGCCCCCCGAGTGCTGGGATTAAAGGCGTGTGCCACCTCCACCCTGGCTAACGTCCTGAGTTTTAAGAGACGGCATAGTACAGTGGATAGAGCAAAGTTCAGACCTTCACACAGCAGGTTACCACTTGTTATGGATTGCACTGCACACTTCCCAGCTTGTACGCTGAAGCATTAACATTTGTGCCTCCAGACAAGCACAGAGGGATAATGCCAGACAAAGGCACGGATCTACTCTGTCGGTGTATGTGCAGTAGTACCTAAAAATCGTAGATGCACAAGCTGACCCGGGAATCCTCCTTTTTTAAGTCTTAGTTTTCTGGAGACATGGTCTCATGTAGCCCGGGCTGGCCTCACGCTCATAATGGATCCAGTACTGGTTTTGAATTCTCGTTCCCCTTGTCTCTACCTCTAGTGCTAGGATAATAGGTGTACGACATCATGATCAGCTGCCTTAGAATCCCCTTCTATTGGTAGATTCCTTAGAGAAGAGCTCTGGCATCATTTGCTCTGACAAAATGTAGTTTTGTGTGGGACAGGGCAGTAGTGAGGTGGTGATGTTTGAGGCAAAAAGGTCCTTTGTAGCTTATGCTGACTTCAAACTCTCTATGTATCCAGGCCTGGTGTTGAACCTCTAATCTTCTTGCTTCTATCTCCCAAAAGCTGTGATTGCAGTCACCATGCCCAGCAAAAACGCAGTTTCTTTTACAATCGAATGAGAACCAAAAGCACCCTCAAAGACAGAAAGATGGAAGCCAACTAAACGAACAAACTGTACTGAGAGGTTCAGAAGGAAGCCAGTGAACAAAGCTAGAGAATGTGCCAGAAGCCTCAAGCTGGCTGCTCCCAGCTACTTCCTTAGGTAGAGGCTTTAAGTTGGGGGTTGTCCTCTTCCCAGCACCATAAGGAAACCCAACAGAGGCCTCACCAGTCCTTCCAGCCAGGGAGTCTCCTGCCAAAGCAAACAATCCCCGCTCTGCGATTGTGCTCTGGCTGGGGTAGGGGAGAACAAAGATCCCTTTCTTTTCTTTCCCAGCTCTAAGGCTGCAGCCAAAGGCGCTGTTTACACAGTCTTCCCTGGTGAAGAATTTGTTCCTTTTCTCTCTAGGTTGCAGCTGGAAAAGATTGAGTTCCTCCCTGCCTGCTCCTTATTTCTGGGCAGGAAAAGTGCCCACTACTTGACCTTCCCACCCTAGAGATGTCAGCACACTCAGGAGAAACTCTGATATGATGGGGAGTTTAGGTCTAGTGGCAGAAAGCCTATCTGGCTGGGAAAGGGAGAGAGGCTGGAGGACTCAGAAGCCCAGCTTCCTTCCCAGCCTCTTAAATTCCGTACACTTCTCCAGAGTACATTTCTACAAGAGAGTCAAATCGTCAAAACCCAGGGAACATTTGGATTATTTTGAAAAGACGATAGCAGGTTGAGTGAAGTGTTTCCTAGAACCTTTTCCTTCGTCCTCGGTCTATTCCTAAGTAGATCTGCAGGGTGGGTATCTCTCCCACATCCCCTAAACAAAAGTGAGAAGGGAAAAGAGTGGTAGAATCTAATTTTAGTACTGGCAGAGACTCCTAGTGTTAAGTTACTCTTGGTAAATTGGTAACTAAGAAACAGCAGAGAGAGAGAATTTACAGTCTAGCTTTCCAACAAGTCATTTTCAAACCTAACTTTGTGCTGTGGCTCTGGCTCAGTGGTACAGCACATGCTTGGCATGGTGATGCCCTGGGTTCAATCTCCAGAACCAACAGTTAAAGCAAAGCAAGAAGAAAGACATTTTAAAAATGTACTAATTTCACTTATTTCTGTGGCATCTCAGGAGGCAGATGCGACCTCATTTTTCAAGGGAAGGAGCACTCAGCACAGAAAGTTAGCAAAAGCTCAGCGAGTAACTTGAGCCCAGGATTCTGGAACTTTCAATCCAGACTATTCCACAGGGTCAAGCTATTTTCTGAAAATAGCATGAGCCTTTTATGGTTTTAGTTTTTTTGTGGTTCTGACGATTGAACCCAGGGCCTGTTTCGTGCTGTATAACCACTGGAGAACATCTCCCAGCGCGTGAGTCTTTTGTGTTGAGTGACGGGTCCCTGATGTAAACATGCTCCCTACCTCAATTCCCTGTTGACTCGTCCCCTGTTGCTAAGGGAGCCAGGGCTGTTTGTTACTTTGCAGTTATGTTTTGGAAACTCAAAGTCCCTGCTCCAGGTGTTGGGAGATGTGGATGGGAAGCCATGGGGACTGTAGAGGGGGCCACAAGTCTGCTTAAGCTCAGAAACCATCCCTGCACAGTATACACTCACTCCAGTCAACTCCCCGCCCCCCCACCCCACCTCACAAGATGTGCAGAGAGTGCCTTTCTGTAAAAGCAGCTTCACAGTTCCTGGAAGGCCATAATCCACATGGTTAAAAATATCTACCATAGTGGCAGAGCTGTGCCAGCTACACTGAGCCTGTTCAGAAACCCCAGAAAATGATCAGTGTGCTAAAGTGAACCCAGGAGCAGGGAAATGTGCCTGTCTGCAAGATAGCAGCAGGGACAGCGGTTTAAGTGACAAACCTCAGAAACTGTCCGGATTTCTGTTCCTCGCCCTCCAGTGACATCCTGGAGGCAGAGATGTATAACGCGGGACAGGCATGCCACCACACCTGGGCAAGTCTTGATTCTTAAACACCAAAGAAAGAGGTCCCTACCTCACACAACTGAAAAGGCTCTGAGGCATGCGTGCCCTGAAGCCCCCCTCTAGGTTAAATGTCTCTCCTGTTCATCTTTCCTGAGCTACATCAGCTTCGATGAAGTTAGGAGCAGCTTGATGTCTCGGCTGGGCCTTTCTCAGGATGTTCTGAGAAAAATGAATTTCATTTCCATGTTGACAGAAGTCTTCCTGCAGTCGTGAAACGCGCTCCCCACTTGTCTTGGCCACTCATTAGGACTACTCTCTGTCTTTGCAAATGGACCTCTCTAGCTACGAAGAAAGCAGTGGTCCATTAAACTTTCTCTTCAAATCTGATTTCTTCTAAATCTGACAGTATGAGCAAGCTTTCTGCTGTTAATGGGATTGGATGTGGCCCACCAAGTCTCCAGGTGTCTGAGTCAACAGTGCCATTCACTCTAACCAGGGGAGTGACGTCAAAAACACAAACTCTGGGCTTACAGCAGGGCATATTTAAGGAGCCATTTATTATTCTGAGGCACGGGGGAACTGAGGCACGGGGGAATGGAACAAGACAATTCATATACTTAGGCAAGTACTCTACCTCAGAGAGGCACCCGCAGTTTCACCTTCTGTTTTGAGGCAGGGTCATACCATGTACCCTAGGCAGACCTCAAACTCAAGATCCTCCCGTTCACCCTCCCAATGTACACCACCACGCCTAGCTTAGCTCTTACTACAGGTTCATTAAAAATAATTTTGCTTAGGGCTGGTGAGATGACTCAGTGGTTAACAGAGCACCTCTGATCCCCAGAACCCATGTGAAAACAGCTGGATTCAGGAAGATGGCTCAGGGATAAAGAGCTCGCTGCCAAACTTGATGACCTAAATTCCATCCCTAGGCCACATGGTAGAAGAGAACTGACTCTTTCAAATTGTCCTGACTTCTACACCACTGCCATGGTACAAGAGAAAAGCAGCGGCTAGTGGTAGCAGTCTAGCATGCATCTGTAATCCCGGCTCTTCCACAGCCCGGAAGCTCCAGGGCCAGCTAGCCTGGAGTGCACCAGAGCAGCAGAAACAAGAGATGCTGCCTCAACAAGGCAGAGGGAGGGAGCTGCCTCTGCACATGCTCACAACAGCGCCCAAGTGCACACACACATAATAAAAAAAACTTTGATTTCTTTCTATCAAAGCAGTTATTCAAAAGATGAGAGAAAACGTTCTCTGCAGGGAAAGGAAGAAGAGGGAATGAACCGTCTCTAACTGATTTTATAGTACTAAGAGAGGCCGAGCAAGTCCTGCCTCGTGCCTAGTATTCTGTTTTTTTGCCCTGGTCACAACATACTAATATCCCCAGTGTCTTGAAGTAAATGTTCAAAAAAAAAGGAAATGTCAAGGAATGCCTGGGGACTAGATCTCAGGCTTTCGTTCTCACTGGATGGTGAGGATACCATGCGGTCCAGCGGTGTGTGCTCAGGACACAGCCTGGGAAAGGCAAGGTAGTCTGTGATCAGGCTCAATAGTTTTATTGCTCAAAACTTGGAGGACTACAGCAACATTCCTCAGCTGCTGCTGTTCTTCCTTCTGGCAGAATTCAACCAGAATGTTCCTTCCTTTCAGCTCCCTGGTCGTAGGTCACACACAGCTGCCCTAGTTTTCTAGATGCCAACTCAAGCTAAGTCACACATACTGTTGGCTGGCGGTTTTCTCATGTGATAACCTGGAGGTCTCACACTGATAGAGCCACCCTGGGAGGCGCGGGGATTCGGCTTTCTTCCTGCTATGTAGCATTTGAATGGTTTGCTTTCTTTGGTTTTTTGAGGGTTTCTCTGTGTGGTCCTGGCCGTCCTGGAGCTCACTCTGTAGAGCAGCTGACCTCTAACTCAGGAATCTGCCTGCCTCTGCCTCCTGAGTGCTGGGATCAGGGCATGCACTACCAGCACCTAACTAGCTGGCCTTTGAACTCATGATTCTCCTACCAGCCTCCCAAGCAGTGGGCTTAGAAGCAGGAGAGTTCGCCACCGTGTCCTGCTTGGCATTTAGATGGTTTTCAAAGGGCATCATTTACTTCCAATTTTCTGGTGCTGAGGAAGCACAACTGACTCTTGCAAAGACTGAGGCTTTAAAGAGCAGGAAAACATGTCTCTGCCTGCAGCATCTCCGGGCTCATTCTTAAGAAGCTTTTCTGTCGGATTTAAAAAATTCCCCTCTTTATGCCAACCAGAAGAAGGAAAGCTGCCTAGAAAATGTCTCTAAGAGACTGTGAGGCCCACAAAGAATGAGAAGAACCAGAAAGCAAATTAAAATCAATGTATATTGAATTTTGACAACACAGTCCTTTCTGAATACTTCAAGCATCTTTTCATGTCCTTGCATAATCCCTAGGATGAGAACAGCTACTCCTGTTTACAGATGGGAAAAACAGAAGTACTGGAAAGTTACTGGTTAGAACTGGTTAGTGTTACAAGAGAAACCAGAGTTTCTGAAGCTTTTTGGTTTCAAATCATGGGCTACTTTAAAAATCAGGGCAAGCTGAAACCAAGGTTACCAAAGTTGGAAAGATCTTTATAAAATTTGCTTTTGCCAGGAAGTGGTGGTGCACACCTTTAATCCCAGTATTCTGGAGGCAGAGGCAGGATCTGAGTCTGAGGTCAGCCTGGTCTACAGAGCAAGGTCCAGGATAGCCAGGGCTACACAGAGAAACAAAGAAGCAAAGAAGTTTCTCTACTAAACACAACATGCCTTCACCCCAAGCAGCTGGCAACGTGGGTTGTCAATCAATAAGTCTCTCTTGGGAACTGAGCTGAGCGGAACCAGCTGGCGGCTACTCCTGAACAAATCTGCTTCCAAGTCTCTACAGGAGCATGTCATCACTCCCCTTAGAGCAGAAGCACATGGGCTGCGGGGCTGTGCTGTCTGCAGACACCCGATGACTCCAAAAGGAGACAGCACAGGAGAGCCTCTCGCCGCGGCTCAGCTTCAAGTGGCCAAAGGTGTGTGCGTCTGTTTTCTACTTGGCTGGAGACAAGTCAGGCCCATACCTGCAGATGGTGTCGTACTCTGGAACCAAACCTTGGAGAGATTCCCCTCACCCCTTGAGCACACAGTATCCGAGTGAAGGACGATGTGGAAAGCCCTGCTTGTGGTCTTGTGTGCACACCTAAAAAGCCCAAAGCTCACATCAAGGATTGTCCATTTAGTTTCTGACACAGGTCTCAGGTTTGAGAGTCTCATGTAGCCCCGGCTAAACTTAAACTCCCCAAGTAGTTGAGGATAGCCCTTCCTACTTCAACTTCCTGAATGTTGTGATTATAGACCTGAAATGCCATGCCTGATTTTCTACTTGTCACCTAACTTGGCATTCCTATTAAATTACTTGTGTGTTGCATAGTCACACATGTAAAAGTCCATGTGCACAAGAACCCAGTTTATCACAGCCAAGTATTATAAAGGGGATGTGAGGTGCTCTATGTCCTTTATGGGGGTTCATGCTCATTTGACTAAGGGTAGATGGATAGCAGAAAACAGCTTCACAGAGAAGGGAGCATTATGCCAAGTCTTTCATAACACAGCAAGTTTGAAAAAGAGGAAATTGAGCAAAGATTCAAAAAAGCAGAGATGAGCAGAGCAAGGGCAAGGCTGGAAGATGTGGTAAGACCTGTGGCCTAGTGTGCACAAGCAGAACCTTTCACATCACCTTGAGTTTGAGACCAGCCTGATCTGCAAGGAGTTTCAGGCCAGTGGGGAGTGTGTGTGTGAACTCTGAATGGGTAAACGACAAAATCAACCCTGTCCTTAAAGGAAGATTTACCCGGCAGTCAGAAGTAAAGGTGAAGAAATTGGAAGCAGGCCAGCAATCAAGAGCGCGTGCAGCAGACCAGATGGACAAGGAAGCAGCTGACAGGTAGCTAGCCCCGGTCCTCCAAGGCAAGTAGCAGGCCACGCCTAGTAGCCATTATGGAAAAACAGCCATTTTCACTAGAACTTTTCTGAAACAAAGAACAAAGAATGAATCCAAGGGCTAGAGAGATGGCTCAGCAGTTAGGAGCACTGGCTGCTTGTCCAGAGGTCCTGAGTTCAGTTCCCAGCACCCACATGGCACTCACAAGTCTATAAGCTGTAGTACCATGGGATCCGATGCCCTCTTCTGGTGCGCAGGCGTACAAGCAGACAACACACCCATATACATACATAAGTAAACCTTAAATGAAAAAGAATGAGCCAGCCAGATCCCTGCTGAGTTCAGAACCTCACCACTCTGGCTCTGTACTCCCACCAAGGCACTCAGCCAACTGTGGAAAAGAAATATACACAGGAGACGCAAGGAACATCTTATTAATACAGTATTTATTTGTCTTCTCGCTGTCAAACTCTGAGCCAAGTGCTTTCCCCAGACTTCCTGGGGAGGCACAGGAAAAAGAACACACAGGTCAGACGGGACACGAAAGAGCTACGGGAGGTGGAAGTGGAGACAGCCACTTCACAGGGCGAAGAGGATGAGAAAGGCCACCATTAGGCAAAAGAGCCCCATGGCCTCTGAGAGGGCAAAACCCAGAATTGCGTAGGAGAAGAGCTGTTGCTTCAGAGAAGGGTTCCTGGGAAGAGAGAGAGAAGACTGAATTTCTAGTCCACAAGGAAAAGAGCAAATGTCTAAAGTGGACTCTGGGAGAATTCCCTTCAAGTTTGTATTATAAAGACACATCGAGGGAGACCTCATTGTTCCCAAATTCTCACACTGAGGTTTCAACAGGGGTAAGCAAGGCAGAGGTGGGCAATCTAAGATGCTATTACATGGCCCACATGCAGCATGACCTTCCCCAGTGGTTCTCTACTAACATCACTTAAAGCTTGAACTACAAGTAACTTAGAACTACAGGCCTGGAACAGGATGGAGATACTCAAGTGACAGGGTCTTTCTCAAACAGCAGAACAGACACAGGACACAGAAGCAAAACTGCAGATAGGCTGTGGCTCACGCACATCCCTGGGGTCCCAGGACTTTATGGGCATAACACTGCTCCAGAAAGCAGCAGAGGGCTTTCTTTGTTTAGTCATCTGAAAACAGTCAAAAGATTTTGGGCTTTCCTTTTTTTGGTTTTGGTTTTAAGATAGGGTTTCTCTGTGTAGCCCTGGCTGTCCTGGAACTTGCTCTATAGACCAGGCTGGCCTCAAACTAGAGATCTGCCTGTCTCTGCCTCTCAAGTGCTGGGATTAACATTGTGTTCCATCAGGGCTTTGATTTGGGGCTTTAAGATGCTGAAAGTAGGAATGGAGAGATAGCTCATTGGTTAAGAGCACTGGCTGCTCTTCCAGAGGCTCTGAATTCAATTCCCAGCAACCACATGGAAGCTCACAACCATCTATAATGGGATCTGATGCCCTCTTTTGGAATACAGGTGTAAATGCAGACAGAATGCCCATATACATATATAAATAAATCTTAAAAAAAAGAAAAAAGATGCTGAAAGTAGCTGTGATATTTATGATGTGAATCAAGACAAAACAGCAGTGTTATTTCCTCATCCTGGTACCTATGGAAGTCTTATGGATAAAGTGAATCAACACAAGCTCTTAGCAGATTTGTGGATACAGAAGTAATCAGGCTTCTTGTTTAATACTGACTCTAAAAACATAACCCATTTCCCTAGACATTAAGATAACTTGCTGGTCCCTAGAGGATTAACTTGGGTCTTCAGTGACTTGTCCAGAGGTGCTGGGGACCAGCAGGGCTGGCTGCAGAGACAGCTGTCCCAAGAGCAACGGAGAGAAAACAGCAGTAAAGCTGTGAGACTGACTGAGCTCTAGCCCAGGGACGGCAACCACTTTCCATAAAAGGCCAGAGAGCTTTCACTTTAGGCTTTCTGGACCACAGAGTCTCTTTCTTTAAGTTTATTCTAGAGTGCAAACATAACTGTGTAGACAGAGCACAGTGACACATACTAAGTCAGCACTTTCAACTCTGTTACTCTTGTAAGAACACAGAAAACCTCCTCTGGTTGCTTTTAAAAACACTTTTAAAGAATGAAAAAAACCCAGTGGTAATCTCACTTGTAGTCCTAACACTGGGAAAGCAGGAGTTTGAGGCACCCCAGGCTACACGGTTAACACTCTGCCTCAAAAAATTAAAAACAAAACAAAAACCATTTTAAACCCAACCACAGAAAGCCAGGTTGCGGTCCAAACATAACCCTTAGGCTCAGATTGCCAGGCCCTGCCCCACACTAAGGCCACTCAACAGGGATCCGTTACTGTGCAGTGTGTGTCTGCACTGTGAACCAAGGCCATGTCCCACTCCTGAGCACCTGAAACTACATGACAAGGATCTTAAACCTCAATTTCATGTTGAGACAGAGTCTCAAAGAGCTTAGGCTGGCCTGAACTCACACGTAGCCCAGGCTAACCTGGAGCTGCTGACTGTTCTGCCTCCATATCACAACTGCTGGCATTATAGGTCTGTGTCATCACACCTAACTTACATTCTTTAATTTTATTACAATTTTTTAAAAGTAAAGGCATGACTATACATGCCTTTAATACTAGCGCTCAAGAGGTAGCGGTAGGCAGAGCTGTGAGTCCAGGCCAGCGAGGCAACATGAGAAAGCACCGTATACATGTGTGTGCTCACAGGTGTACTGCACATGCGTGTGGAGGCCACTTTAGAAGTTGGTTCATTCTTCCCACCACGCTGTCAGGCTCGGTGTCGGGCACCTATACCCATTAAGCCATCCTACTGCCCATAACTCCCCCACCCCCACGATCTCTCTGTGTGTCTCTGGCATCCTGGAACTCACTCTGTAGGCCAGGCTAGCTTTAAATTCAGAGATCCGCCTGCCTTTGCCTCCTGAGTGCTGGGATTAAAGGTGTGCACCACCACAGCCAGCTTAGTTTGTATTTTAATTAATTAAATTTTAAGCAAAGCCATGTGTTGTTGTATATGTCTTTGACCCCAGAATTCAGAAGGCAGAAGTAGGTGGATCCTTGTGAGTTCAAGGTCAGCCTGGTCTACATAGCAGTTCTAAGCTGGCCGGGGCTACATAATGAGACTCTTATTTCAAAACAAAACAAAATACCACAAACGACTCCCTCTCCCCAGATATTTAAACAAAAAGGACAACACACAGCCACCAGCATCTGTACAGGATAGTGAAGTTCTAGACTCGGCCTCTGAACACACAGCAGAGCCAACAGAGGTCCCAGGTAACTTACCTAGCATAGCCAATGATGAGGCTCCCAAAAACAGTCCCAATCCCAGCCCCAGAGCCTGCTACCCCAACTGTAGCAGCCCCAGCCCCAATGAACTTGGCGGCTGTGTCCATGTCCCTAGAAATGGTGCTGGTTTGGAAGCTGCGGCGAGGGATGAGCCAGGTCAGAGGAAGCGGGACTGCCACACTGCTGAGGGCCTGTGAAGAAGAGGCAGACAGATTTGTGTTTGTTATCAGTCACTGTTTTGCTTCGGAAAGATTTATACTATTTCAAACTGCGAGGCTGTCAAAGGTGATGTCCCTCCCCCAACGGAAAATCATTCCATTCTCTGGTAACCTCCCCAAAATGCTGGCAAGAGAACGTTTTAATGTAAGAGGTGGAATTCAAATACTCTCATGAGTCAGGTATGGTCTGAGACATGAGCCTGCTCTTGACACTCAACATCTAGTCAGGAGACTAGGCAGCGTGCTGGAGGCTGCCAGTGGCGACTGCTAACACACAGAGTACCCAACTGCCTTCTGTTCGGTCCCTCATGACTGTCCTCAGCACTCCCCCTACTGGTTCTGGCAGGTAACCTTCCTTGCCCCTCACCAGCACACCACAGTCCCAACTCCACCTCACGGCACCTGGTTTGTCAATGAGTGTGGCTGGTTCATCCGTGGCCGGTTCAGCTCCACGGCGGACAGCGGACGACTCAGCAGCTGCGAGGTGCTCCTGATCTAGTGGGATGACATGGGCCAGAAGTCAGGAAGGCTGTGGAGGTGACGCTCAGGCCACGCCAAGTCACTGCGTTCCGTGGGCGGCTCTCTGCTGCTCCAGTCAGAACCTTGAGTCACCCTTTCTCTTAGCAAATTTAATTTAAGAGACAGGCAGACATCTTTAATCCCAGCATTCAGGAAGCAGAAGAAGGTGGATCTCTACATGTTCCAGGCCAGCCAGGGCCGTATGTAAGACCCTATCTCAAAACAACAAAATAATAGAGACTAGAGAGATGCCTCCGTGGTTAAGAGCACTTGTGAAGACTCCAGTTCAATTCCCAGCATCCGCATGGTGGCTCTAACTCCAGCTCCAGGAGATCCCTCTTCTGACCTCCCTAGGCACATGTAGAGTGAAGCTTTGCCAGGGAAAAGCCCCTCCCCATGTGGTTGCATGCCGCTTGGACTTCTGGGAACAGTTGGAGGGGATAAAAGAAGGTGACGGAAGTCAGTTGAAGTCAGAAGCTAAGAGTTGCTGATAAACAGATGACAGAGAAGCAGGCAGCATAAGAGCAGATAAAATGAACTGAGTTGTTTTTTAAAGTTACAATTTAGATCTTTCAGTAACTGTCCTGCTGGGAGACGCTGAACCAGAGTGGGAGTTAGTCCAGAGTTAGTTCAGTTCCCCAGACACAGGGAGATTCAGACAGCCAAGAGAAAAAGCCTGTAAAGGTCTCTCTTTCCTTTCTATCCTTTCCTTTCCTCCCTAACCCTATGAGTTAACTGAAGTTATAAAAGTTACAAGTTAAAAATCTAAGCCTGGAACAGAGGGGTGGAGTCAAGTAGCCAGTGAGAGAAAAACTGTTACATTTAGATACATTTTAAATTTGTTCTGAGCCCAGGTCCAAATGGCAAACAGCCAAACCCACACCCTGTTTTAAAAAACACCCTTTACATTTTGAAAGACACCTACAAAACCAAAACAACAAAACCAAATATTTAAGATATCATTAATATTATATTATTACAGGCACACACGTGGTACACACATCACGTATGCGGGAAAGACACTTATACATATAATTTTTTTACAAAACAAAAAAAAAATCTTAAAAAACAAAACAAACCCCAAAAGAAACAAAAATCTTGTTACGTTGCCCAAGCTGGCCTTGCATCCCCAGGCCGAGCAACACGCCTGCTTTAGAATATCCAGGGCTGGGACTTTACACGCAGCACCATTCCCGGCTACAGCAAATTTTGGATTCAGGAGCCACACCATTCTCGTTTTTCAGGTTTTGCTTTAAAGAAAGCAAGTGTTCTTCCCTTTAGGGGGCCACAAGAGTCACAACTCCTGCTTCTCTCAACAAGGGAGATTTTATTAGTAATGGTTACTTCATAAGAAAGCCAAGGATTAGGGTATTCTTCCTTGAACATATATATGCTTCTCTGGAAAATGGACATAAAGAACCATGTTCAAAATTCTTCTGTCCTGGTAGCCTTTTCTGACCAGCTCCAAGACAGCAACGCCAAGATACATGGTAGCTAACAGCCAGGCCTTTACAGACAGAATTAATAAACTTTATTTTCTTGACAGGACCTCACTGTAGCCCAAGCTGGTCAAATTTGTGCCAACTATCTTCCTGCCTCATCTTCCCAAGTTCTAGGATTACAGACTATGCCTGGTGTCTTTCCTTTTTCTTTTTGTACTAGGGACTGAACTCTGGGCCTCGTACATGCTAGGCAAGCAGTCTCTACTGGGTTCTATCCCTAGCCCTCAAATGTTAACTTTCTCTTGTGTATATTAGCATTTTGCCTACATGTATGTACATGCACCTGGTGGGTGCCTGGTGCTCAGAGGCCAGAAGGCGACACTGGATCTCTTGCAACAGGAATTACAATTGTGAGCTGCCATGTGCTCTCTGCAAGAGTAACTGTGCTCTGAACCATTGAGCCGCATCTCCAGCCCCAAATGTTAACTATCAGGTATGCAATATGAGGGTACGTTACTTAATCGTTTTCAGCCTATTTCTTCACCTGTCAAATTTCTCAGGTTCTGAGGAATAAATGGGAAGTACACAAACTGGTAAATAGTGTCAGGCACCTAAAGCACCACACCTCTTCACTCAGGGCTGAATGAACGCTGCCGCCAGCTTTAAACTTCTTACATCCCACTGTTCTGAGCCCAACACCTTTCCAGAGTGTATCTGAGCTTCTTTCCCAGACTTAAAGTCTCGGAATAAAGTCCTAGATAAGGCTCACTGAAGACAAGAGCCCACAAACAATGTCCAAGCTATGTAACACACTCTTTGCTTACTATGTCTAGCTGGGTTCAACTACCATGAGCACACAGTGAAATTACACGATCTGGATGTAAATTAACTGGTCTTTAGAGAATATGGGCCACGGAAAATGGCTCCCAAACATTCACTCCTGCCAGCAGCCAGAGCAAAAGGCTCTCATTCCCTTTCCCCAAGTCCATCTGTGAAGAACAAGGTCTAACAGGCATGTCCATCCTATGGCCACAGGCGGCAGGCACCCCAGCATAACTATGAAGGCAGCCTGACACATTTACACATGTCAGTGCCGTGACCCCGTATCAAAAGGTCGGATACCTCTGGCACTTTCTAATATGAAGAAACAAGGTGTCCTCCTTTAAAATCCTTCCAGAAAAGGTACTCACCAAGGAGCGGGAAGAGACGAACTTGGAGCAGGCATACATTTTCAGAGGTGAGGAGCCAAGGCAAGAGAGCTGGAAATAAGAAGCAGCATTGTAAACACTTTCCTTATTCACTAAACTTCAAAACCAAAAAGAATTAGCGTTTCTTTTATTGTGTGGAGGGTGGGGAGTGTTAGATTAGAACCCAAGACCTTGAGATTACTAGTCTATTGCTAGTTATACCTCCAGCCCTTAAAGACTAGAATCCCTATACTTTTGGGAGAATTTTTAGAAGACAAAGGTATAGGAAGTTTCCCAACAATCTTTTTATTGATTACCTGAAGTATCTGAGTACTTAAAACACTGATTTCTTTATTAACAGGTCACAGCCAATCAATGAGGGTGTTACGCTAATTAGCATAAACTGGAATCTCATTTCACCACTCCATTAAGGGGTATTAAATTTTGCATCCTCAAGATCCAAAGATATAATAGACGAGTTAAGATTTAGGACAGGTTTGTTTTTTTTCCCCAAATGAAGTGAGAAGCCTACTTGAACCAGAATTACCTGAGCTGACAGTATATATGTTAAAAATGCATGTCGCTAGGCCAGCAAGATGACTTGCCCTGTAAACCTGACAAAACAAGTTTGATTCCTGGAGAAGGAACTTCCAAAAGCTGTCTTCTGTTCGCTGAAAGTGCACCATGGCACGTGTGTACTGCACACCCCACACAATAAAAACAGACATTTTCAGATTTGCATGTAATGCCTGACTGAACGTATGTGCACCACGTGTGTGCCTAGGGCCCAAGGAGGTCAGAAGGCACTGGACCCTTGCAACTGGACTTGATGATTGTGAACCACCATGTGGGTACTGGGAACCAAACCTGGGGCCTTTGGAAGAGCAATAGGTGCTCTTAACTGCTGAGACATCACTCCAGTCTCTCTTGGGCTCTCCCTTAGATCTCCAAAGACCTCTGGTGCCAATATTTCAAACAAGTTTCCCAATTGTCTTTAGTTAAGGAACACAATGTATGGTCTTAGCAATACTGAAGGGGTGTCAGTGGTAGAGCAAGTGCTGTAACTGTAATTTCATGTTTTGGTGGGCACGCTGGAGGATCTGAACGCACACCAGGATTAAGGCCACTGCCACTGAGCTACACCTCAGCCTTTTCTCACTCTGCAGACTGAGATAGTCAGTGAAAGTACAGGCCTGTTAGACACTACTCCCTGAAGTAAACAGGATTCAACCTGTCCAAGGGTAGCTACACTACTTGTAAATCCTGAATCTTGCTTTTAAATCAATGTCTGTGTTCAAGTCTTGTGCTTTCTGAAACTTTGCTTTTGTAAGACATGAGGTCCTGTGTCAAAGAGTGAAGTTGGAGTAGAAATGCTGTCCTCCACACCAGCTCTGAGCATGCACACACACGCACAAACACAACAGAGGGAGGTCTGAAGTGATGCATGGTGGTGCACGCATGTAATCTTAGCATGGGGAGGCTGATGCGGGATCATGAGTTCGAGGCCAAGGTAGGCTATTATAGAGACAGCCTTCAAGAAACCAAAATAAAAGGGAAGACAGGTTTCCAAAAACCATTGTATTAACATTATCACTTACAAAATGTAGCTCTGGTAGCTCTGGTCACTGCCTGGCCCACTGCTTGCTTGCAGTGTACTCAATAAACTTAAAAAAAAAAAAAGTCCTAAAGGGACCAAATCTGGTAATTCACAGATTCACTGAATCTGTTGCTGAAATGTAGTAAACCCCAAAGAAGCGTCACGGGGAGCGCTTCCAGTGGTCACCTAGCCCGGCCAAGCCCACACCTGAGCAAAGGAACCCTTCCCCTCTCGGTTACAAGAGCATCCACTTAGTTACTCCGTCCTAACCCTAACCCTTACCCTTGCGGGCCAGTCTGAGGGGCATGAGACGGGAAACGTGGCAGGTAGAAACTGAAGCCGGGACCGCTCCCGGCTTGTGGGCTCGCTGCCTGCACGAGCCTCCGGAGCCTCTGCTCTGGCTTTCCCAGGCCCAGCCAGCCCACAGGCGGCTGTGTGCTCCTGTCTACGCGTTCAGTCCCGTCCCAGAGACGGCGGCTCCGACGACGCTCAGCCCGTCCGCCCGGGACCTGGGTGCTGCCCGGGGCCGGGGTGCTGGGGTGCTGCCCGGGGCCGGGGTGCTGCCCGGCGCCGGGGATGCTGGGGTGCTGCCCGGCGCCGGGGATGCTGGGGTGCTGCCCGGGGCCGGGGTGCTGCCCGGGGCTGGGGTGCTGCCCGGGGCCGGGGATGCTGGGGTGCTGCCCGGGACCTGGGTGCTGCCCGGGGCCGGGGGTGCTGGGGTGCTGCCCGGGACCTGGGTGCTGCCCGGGGCCGGGGGTGCTGCCCGGCGCCGGGGATGCTGGGGTGCTGCCCGGGGCCGGGGGTGCTGCCCGGGGCCGGGGTGCTGCCCGGCGCCGGGGATGCTGGGGTGCTGCCCGGCGCCGGGGATGCTGGGGTGCTGCCCGGCGCCGGGGATGCTGGGGTGCTGCCCGGGGCCGGGGTGCTGCCCGGGGCTGGGGTCTGCACACCAAGGCGCTCTGGCTCAGGGCGGCGGGAGTGCGCAGGGGAGGACGGAAGAACCCGCGCCCCGCGGGCACACGCACGCCAGGGTTCGCCTCCCGCCGGCCGCGGGGCTCCCCGACCCCGCGAGACACCCAAGATGGCGCCAGGCCGCGGCGGGAGGTCGCCGGCACGAGGGGCCGCTCTCGGCGCGGGGACGCCGGCCGCCGCGGGTGCGGGGCCCGGGTGGGAGCTGGCCAGGTCGGGGCGGCCTCGCGGCCCCGCGCGGGGCGCTGCTGCACGCGCCTGCGCGCGGTGGGGACGCCAGGCCGCAAGGCCTTACCTGCTCCCAGGGAAGAGAAGGCGGAGAGGGGCGGGGCCGCGGCGGGGCGAAAGGAGGCTCTGCGCACGCGCGCCCGGAGCCAACGATAGAGTGGAGGCCGCGGGCGCGCGGATAGAGTGGACGCCAGCCCGGGGGCTCGGCCGCGGGTCCACAGCGCCCCCTGCCAGCTTGGTGGTGGCTTCTGGACAAGCACGCCACCTGGCGTCCAGCACGAGGAACCGCGAGAGGAGCCCGGCATGCGCGGAAGGGCAGCGGACTCCGGGGAAAGCCGATCCGCAACGTGGCGGGCGCTGTGGACCGCACGGCGTTTCGCGTCTCGGACTCGGCCCCTTTCCGAGCATGCGCAATCGCATTGGGGGGGGGGGACAAAACAAACGCAGCCAACTCAGACATTGGTTGTGGCAGACAGTAGGGATTGTGGTTCAGCGACTCAAATGTAGCGGGGAGCGGGTGGCGTGGGGTAAAATCACGGAACCCTGGCTTCACTGGGTGGGAGATGCGAACTGGCCCAATCGCTAATAGCAAAATGTCCCGGGTTTCCGCTGGCTTCACCGTCCAGCATCTGCGAGTCAGAATACGGGAGATGAATGTGGCCTGAAGCTCCCGGATGTGAGCCCTGGAGCCATCTAGGAATAGCCGCGCCCGTGGCCTGCCGCAGGGGTGCGAAGTCACCCCAGGAAACGAGCCTGCTTCTGCAGGCCTTGCTCGAGGCCCCTGCCGGCCTCGGTGCCCTTTGACCCGTCGTCCCCGGGGACAGTGGGCGGGGGCAGTGGGCCGGGGCCCCGAGCCCCGAGCCCCGAGCAGGCCGGTGCACCGGCAGCCCCGAGCCCCGAGCAGGCCCGTGCACCGGCAGCCCCGAGCAGGCCCGTGCACCGCAGCCCCGAGCCCGAGCAGGCCGGTGCACCGGCAGCCCCGAGCCCCGAGCAGGCCCGAGCCCCGAGCAGGCCGGTGCACCGGCAGCCCCGAGCCCCGAGCAGGCCCGTGCACCGGCAGCCCCGAGCCCCGAGCAGGCCCGTGCACCCGCAGCCCCAAGCACCGGCAGCCCCGAGCCCCGAGCAGGCCCGTGCACCGGCAGCCCCGAGCCCCGAGCAGGCCCGTGCACCGGCAGCCCGAGCACCGGCAGCCCCGAGCACCGGCAGCCCCGAGCACCGGCAGGCCCGCAAGAGGCCTGCAAGGCCGGCCCAGCCCCGCAGCCCAGCTGTCCGGCCAGGGTGCTTGGACGCTGCGCGAGGAAGACGGGCGGAGCTCACCAAACCCCCATAAAAAATAGAGAGCCGCGGCTGTAAATAAAGGCAAATCCGCCACCCTCTGCGGGGCCGTTTGTCCTCCCCTCCTTGGCCCCGTCCTTCCCGCCGCCCCCTCCCGGCCCCGGGCCCCGCGGCGCCCCGGCCCCGAGCTCCTCCATTTAATCGGATTTGGGAGAAGGGGAGGATAAATCACGGCAGCAGCTTTACGGTCCCGGAGGAGAGGCGAGCCGCAGCCAGGCACACCCCGGCCGGCGATAAAAACCGCCGCTGAAAGCCCGCGGAGCAATTTCCCGGGACCCCGAGCGACGCCATTACAGGAATGTAATTTTGCCCGGATGAGGCCCCGAGTTTAATTATCCTCGCGGAGGAATTTCAATGCGGCCAATCCATCTTGCAGGCGGGCGGCAGAGGGATTTATATGGGCCCGTTATTTCACACCGATCCTCCATCTGCATTTTTATGGCCCTGAGCTTCTGAAACGGAGGGAACGAGAGGGAGAAGGGAGAAGAGGGTGGGGCCCCGCCTCTCCTAAACCCTGGGTTTCAGCGGGATTAGAACTCGCAGACTGTCCTCAAGTCCCCAGATCGCCCTGGGTGCGGGTGGTTGGCCCGAGCGGGGCGGAACCGGGCTCTGAGGAATCAACAGGTATTTACCGAGCACTAAGCACTGTGAGATCTAGCAAGGGCTCGGGAGTCCATCCCTTGAGGCTCCCGGACTTCCGGAAACCGAATTCCTTCCCGCTTACACCCGCAGAGGCTCGACCCGCAGTTCTCAGGCGCCGCCGCGCCAAACGGTGGTGCAGCTGCTGGCTGCCACAGTGCAGAGTCCGCATGCCGTTAGCAAAATCCCAGGGGAGCACGGGTCAGAGAAGGGGCCTGAGGGGGCCCGGTGTCCCCATCCCTAGCAGTGGGCTTCAAGTCAGACAAACCTGGCTTCCCAAACCGCGTGTGACCTTGGCCGAGCTATTTAACCCTTTTAAATCAGTTTTTTCTCCAGTTAAAATCGGGAATAATAATAACAGCGCCTACCCTCAGCCAGTGCTGAGATTAATAACGTGCACGAGGCCTCTAGCGAAAGGGCTTGGTGCGCAGGGAAGGTTCAAAAATCGCCATAATCGTGCTCATCCGTGTTACAGTTGGGATCGCTGCGATTCAATCCCGCCCTGCACCCGTGAGACTGTCTATTGTAAGGTCCTGTATCTCCTGAAAGAGATTCAAGTATCACAGAACTTTTTCAATCACATAAATCATGCAAAATTGGTTAGTTAGCCACATTGACGGGTGATCTGTGTGGAGGCTGAACACCCCGAGGGCCCCTGCAGCAAGGTATGAAGCAGGAAATTAGATCATAAAAGAGCAGGAACCGACGAAAAGTGGATTGAGGCGCGTGAAAGAGGGGTGAGCCCAGAGATTAGGTGACGCTCTAGGGATCTTAACCGGGGGCTTGGAAAGGCTTCTTCTCACGCCCGGGCGAGGGACCTGGGGTCCGGGAAGGAAAGGGTGTGGAGCCAGAACCATCCTTTCCAATCAGTCCCGGTCTTTCCGACCAGGCCATGTAACAAGGTTGGCCTGATTGGCCAGTTTCCCTAATGACTCTAGTGGCAGATTCTAACTGGTTAGCAGCCTTCCTGCACCAGAGTGACGGAGACATGAGATTGATCTTTCCTTGCCTTGGACTGGTTAACAACCCCCAGGGGGACAGAGACTCCTTTTAATTGACTGGTAGGCGAGAAGGAGGTTTGGTACCCCCTCATATCGAAATTCCATGAGTTCTTTTCCACAAAGGTCACCAAGAAAGAATCCTGATTGGCTCAAACATATTTGCCTCTGGCCGGGAGACAGTAGTTTAGAGGAAAAAAAAAAACAAACAAAAATCAAACCGCACAGGCATGCCACTGTTCAATATGAAACCTCAGACAGAAGGATTCACAGGAAAAAGCAAGAGACCGAGGAAAGAAAAAAAAGGTGTTGTCAAGTGAGCAGAGGGAGAAAGGGACATCCTTTTGCTCAAGGGATACGAAGTTTCAGTTAGAGTGGAGAAATAAGTTTTAGTAATATATCTCATTTGGTAGTGACTACATTTAATTTGTTGGAAAATTCAAGGCTGCTGAAATGGATTTTTAAGGCTCTCTCTCTCTCTTTCAGATCGCCCCTCCTTCGTGGGCCTCAATCCACTTTTTGTCGGTTCCCTGCTCTTGTGTGTGTGTGTGACAAAGAGAGAGAGAGAGACACAGAGAGAGAGACAGAGAGAGAGAGACATGCACACACACACACACACACACACACACACACGAATGAATTGAATGGATAATGTTTCGCTAATTAGTTGGATAGAATCTTCGTATAATGTATATGTAGATCAAAATATCACATTCTGCCCATAAATATATACTTTTTGGGGGGGTAGTTTTTGGTTTTTTAGTCTCTCTACCTAGGCCTGGCTGTCCTGGACTATGTAGACCAGACTAGCTTCAAACTCACAGAGATCTACCTGTCTCTGACGTCTGAGTGCTGGGATTAAAGGAGTGTGTGTACCACCACACCCTACTCAATATACATAATTATTATTTGTCAATAAAAATATTTCCAGAGAGCTGGGTATTGTGGCACATGCCTTTAATCCCAGCACTCAGGAGGCAGAGGCAGGAAAGTTACTGAGTTTGAAGCCAGCAGCCAGGACTACATAGAGACCCTGTCTCAAAAATCCCAAATATATATATACACATACATACATACCCTATATATATCCCATATATCTCATACATATATTCCGTGTGTGTGTGTGTGTGGTGTGTGTATGTGTGTGTGTGTGTGTGGTGTGTGTGTATGTATGTGTGTGTAGTATGTGTATGTGTGTGTGTGTGGTGTGTGTGTGTATGTGTGTGGTGTGTGTGTGTGTGTGTGAGATATGTGTGAGGTGTGTGTGTGTGTGTGTGTGTGTGAGGTGTGTGTGTATGTGTGTGGTGTGTGTATGTGTGTGTGTGTGGTGTGTGTGTGTGTGTGTGAGGTGTGTGTGTGTGTATGTGTGTGGTGTGTGTGTGTGTGTGTGAGGTGTGTGTGTATGTGTGTGGTGTGTGAGATATGTGTGAGAGGTGTGTGTGTGTGTGTGTGTGTGTGTGTGTGTGTGTGTGAGGTGTGTGAGATATGTGTGAGGTGTGTGTCTGTGTATATGTGTGTGTATTTTTTCCCCAGAGAGAAGTGTAAGGAGTTGCATAATTTTTTTGTTTATTCTGATGATTTAAAAATAAGCTACTTTATGGTGTATTTTGCTATTCAAATGCACAGATGCACAAGGCACAGGATGAACTCCTATGGAGGCAGGAACCAGAGCCCAGTTACAGCTCCACTACTAATTAGCTGAGTAACTACATGAATTACTGCATCTCTCAACACTCTAGTTTCCCAGTTTGAAAGAATTTACAAAAGGGACAACCCATCCATTGTTAGCTTTCCAAAAGTCTTCCTTTTACACATTTAGTATCTTTGCACTCCAGTAATGACTCTTGAATTCCTCTATTTGATTCTTATTTGCTTTGGGGTTGAACCCAGGGCCTCCAGCAGGCTGAACACTACTCTAGCACTAAAATACACCCCCAGTCCATTTATGATAGTTAATGTTAATCTCCTGGGCAGACCCCTGGGGCTGGGATGGATGCCAGCTGGCTGATGGCTTTCCTCTGTGCTTGCTAAATCAGTTCCCCAAGTAGCAGGCACCCTTACAGAGAGAAAATAATACGAGGAAGGACTATTAATATTTCAACTTCAGGGTGGGGGTGGGGGGTCAGTGGGTGCTTAGTGGCATAAATAAGGCCCCATAAAGTATTTGCACTGGACTAGGGTTGTAGCTCATTACTGGGTTCAGTCCCCAGCACTGCAAAGGATCGGGGGAAGGAAGCAGGCAGGAGGGTTGTGAATTTGGAGCCATCCTGGGAAGAACCAATCACACAAAAGGGATATTTTCTCTTTGTTTTTTTTTTCTCGTTTTGTTTTGTTTTTTGAGACAGAGTCTTACTCTGTGGCCTGAGATCCAGAGACTTGTTTTTCTCAAAGTCACATAATGAATTAGTAAATTAGACTTTGCTTGTAATTCCAACAAGAGGGCTGCCCTAGAATTTACTATGTAGACAAGGCTGGCCTTGAACTCGCAGAGATCTATCTGCCTGCCTCTGCCTCCTAAGCATTTGTTGAGACAGGGTTTTGCTGGTTGGCCTGGAACTCATTATGTAGATGTGGTGTCTTATGCTTGTGGTTGTCTTCCTGCCTCTGCGTCTTGAATGATGAGATTACAGGCATGTCCTGCCTTGACAAGACTCCTAGTTTTTAAATGAAACTCGTTTATTTTATACAGTCAAACATTTAAAATTGAAAGCTTGTACTAGACCAAAACTTAGTGCCTTTGAACTTGTATCAACAGTCTATTAAGAGCAGTGGCTGCTCCTCCAGGGGACCCGGATTCAACATCAGCCCCATAGGATCCTCCACCGCCCTCTTGTGGCCTCTGTGGGCACTGCATGCATGTGGTGCAGACATACATGCAGGCCAAACACCTAAACACATAGAATAAAAATAAATAAAATCTCAAAAAAAAAAGACTTTTTTTTTTTTTTTTTTTTTTTTTTTTACTGAGCCGAGGAAGACACAGACAAGTTAGAAAATGAGAATAATTGTCTTGTGAAGAGCTAAGGACAACAAGCTGGACATATTTGTTTTTGGTTTTGAGAAAGGGTCTCACCTTATAGCCCCAACTGGCCTGGAACTGGGTTTGTAGACTAGACTGGCCCCAGCCTCCCAGAGTGCTAGGATTAAAGCCTGCACCACCATGCTGGGTCCCTGAAGTCTGATCCTACCCCACTCCCGTTTCTGAGACAGGACCTCATGAGGCTGAGGCTGGTTTTGAACTCCTGATATTCCTACTTGCACATTCCAAGTGCTGAGAATACAAGCAAAGTCTAATTTGGGGATATTACTAGTCCATTATGTGACTGAGAAAACAAGGCTCTGGACTCAGTTTTCTCATTTGTAAAACGGGAAACCAGCAAAGGATTACTCAGTGCCTTTCATCTTTGCATGTGTGTTACAGAGCGTAGGTTTGATTTTCTCATGTCACCTGTGACATTAAATGATTAGCTGACATTTACTGAGCATCTACTTTGCAAGGAACTGTAACACATACTCTGCTTTTTTTGTTTGTTGTAGCCCTGGCTGACCTGGAACTCACCTTGTAGACCAGGCTGGCCTTGAACTCACAGAAATCAACCTGCCTCTGCCTCCCGAGTGCTGGGATTAAAGGCATCCACCACCATTGCCCTGCATTATGTGTTTAAAAAGCAAAATGTGCCAGGCATGTTTTAATAAATTATAAAAAGAATGCAAACAATATACATATTCATTTGTTCAACAGATTGTTTTTGGCAGTACTGGAGACTGAACCCAGAGCCTCACAAATGCCAGGGAAATTCTCTATTGCCAAGGTATAGGTCCAGCACCTAAAACACTGATTTTTAAGCATCTGTTATATTCCAGGTATTATTTATGGTGCTTAGAACACGATGTGAACGAAACAAGGCAAAATAAGAAACCAAAAACCAAAACCAAAAACCACTTACCAGAGGCTGGGCGTCCAAACCCGCAGTACCACCTCCACCAAAAACAAAAGCCTTTGTTCCTCCAGAGAGCTGACGTCTTATATAAACCACGAGGCACAATAATAAAACAGAATGGGCATCTATAAACAGTCCTTGAGCTTACGGGAAAAAAGCTTGCCTGCATCGCTGAGAGGCGGTGTGCTTCTTCCTGTGGTCACCCGGAGTTTCCGATTTAGCGTTTCCTAGTCCTCGGGTTTGCACTGTCTCTCTCTTGTCCTCTTTTTGCAAACTTTCCTGCGTGTGACGCGCAGAGTTTGTAATTTCTTCCACTTACTCTTTGGACTCCACTCTGTATTTCTGTTTTTGTTTTGTTTCGTTTTTGGTTTTTGGTTTTTTCAGAACTCTGGCTGTCCTGGAATTCACGCAATAGACCAGGCTGATCTTGAGCTCAAAGAGATCCACATGCTTTTGCCTCCCAAATGCTGGGGTTAAAGGCGTGTGCCATCACCACCCGGCGAAATAATTTATTATTTTTTAAAATTTTGTGTGCAATGGTGTTTTCCTTACATGCAAGTCTGTGTGAGGGTGTTGGATCCCCAGAACTGGAGTTACAGACAGTTGTGAGCTTTCATGTGTGCGTTGGGAATTGAACTTAAGGCCTCTGGAAGAGCAGGCAGTGCTCTTAACCACCGAGCCATCTCTCCAGCCCCACTCTGCATTTCTGAGACTCCTCCATGCTGATGTAGATAGTTGTACTCTCTTGACTTCTCCTGTTGACCAATATTTAAATTTGCTCCTTGATGTTTTGCCCTTACAAATAATGTTGCTTTTAGACTCTCTACATGTGTCTCCTAGTACACACGGAGAAGAACTTTTTAAGGTATATAGCTGTTGGGCTGGGGGTGTGCTCAGTGGTAGATAATTTTCCTGGCATGCCTGGGACTCTGGGTTCAATCTTCAGTACTGACTACAAACCAGTGAGGCCTTGTGGCACAGAATGGTCATCCCAGCTACTGGGAAGGCTGGAGCAGGAGGACTGAAAATTCAAAGCTTCTGGGCGGAGCACGGTGGTACACACTTTTAATCCCAGCACTCGGGAGGCAGAGGCAGGCAGATCTCTGAGTCTCTGAGTTCCAGGCCAGCCTGGTCTACAGAGCAAGTTCCAGGATAGCCAGGGCTACACAGAGAAACTCTGACTCAAAAAGAAGTTATTTTTTTAATTTAGTGTTTCTAGCTAATCTCATTCTGGTTTTCAACATTTACATCTTGCAAAGTGTAAAAGAGTTTGATTGCTACCTCTCCCTCCCAACATCGGTATTTAATCAATTGTGCATAAAGCAGAATTTCACGGTGGTTTGACTGTATTTTCTTGATGAGTAATGAGGCTGAGCATCTTTTCATATGTTTATTGGCCGTTCATGTTGTGTCTTCTGTGAAGCGACGAGTCATGTATGTCTTTTGTCCGTTTTCCTGGGGTTATTTGTCATCTCCTCATTGATTCTGGGGAGTTAGCTAGAGCGTGTGTGATCGTGAGTGCACCCGTGTACACGCGTGCGTGGAGGACAGTCGCGGATGTCATTCCTCAGTCACAATCCACCTTTCTTAAAATTTTGCTTTTAAATTTGTAACGATTTAAAAAAAAAGATTTGAGAAGATCTGTGAGTATTTTGCCTGAATGTGCGTCTGATGCCTTAGGAGATCAGAAGGGAGCATCTGGCTTCCTGCAGCTGGAGTCACCATGTGGGTGCTGGGAACTGAACCCAGGTCCTCTGCGGGAGCAACAGAACTCTTAACCACTGAGCCATTTCTCTAGCTCCTCTTTCCTTCTTTAAGGAAAGGTCTCTTATTGGCTCGGAACTCATGGAGTAGGCTAGACTGGCCGTCAGCCAGTCCCAGGGATCTGCTGGTCTCTGCTGCACTAGCATTGGTATTAAAAGTTCCACCATGGCCAGTTTGTTTGTTTGCTTTTGATGGGAGGTGGATCCAGTTTAGGCTTTCTGCTGGTGAAGCAAGCTCTCTACCTACCAACTGCACTATCTCCCCAGCCCTTTCTATTGTGTCCTGAGACAGGATCTTTCTATGTAGCCCAGGCTTCCCTTGGGACCCACCATGCAGCCTAGCCTGTCCTCAAAGCCGGTCTTCCCGCTTCAGCTTCCGAAGTGCTGAGATGAGGTACGGGCCACGTCTACGCCTGACTTAGGACTTAACTAGATCGTGAAGGGCCATGAAAGGTCTGTCTATTACCTAACTCCCAGCACTGATCCTTTGTCTACTTCCTGTTTGCAGAACACTTGGGTTCTTAGTAGAGTCTAAGGGTGCATAATTTCAGTTCCAGTAGTCATCTGCCTCTTTAGTTGGATGAATTCTTAATGTATTCATTAACTGTTTATTGACTGTCTAGCCTGACAATGAGTATACTACACATCCCATGTTATTACTTATTACTTCCAAAATCTAATTTGGTCCAAATCACTGACATCTCTTGCTAGACTGCTTACTTCCGTGGAGCTATGATGGCTAGCTGGTCGCAACGTAAGGCCCAGTGGGGCTGAGGATATAGTTCAGTGGCAGAGCCCTTGCATAACATGCTTGAGGCCCTGGATTCAGTGTCTAGCAGCATGCACACCAGCACCACCAGAACCAGCACCACCAGAACCAGCACCACCACCACCACCACCAACAACAACAACAACAAGGGTAAAGAAGAATAATGATTGTTTTCTGTCACTACACTTGTAGAAAAACAAACAAACAAAACAGGGTCCAGCTGTAATGGCGGCCACTGATCCTCAGACACGCAGAACTGAGGGGCCTGGAACATTCTTCCCTGAGTTCATGCTTTAGTCCTTCCTAATTCCTCTCAAGGACCATCTCGTCAGAGTTTTCCTGCCCACCCTACCTAAGTAACTACCATTCCTCCTTCTCTGCCCCTTATCAACTTCTTTGTTGACTGCTCTTCCAGAGGTGCTGAGTTCAATTCCCAGCAATTGGTGGCTCACAGCACCTGTAATGGGATCAGAGGGCCTCTTCTGGCATACGGGTATACATGCAGAGAGAGCATTCATATAAATAAAATACAAGATTCTCACTTGGTTATTGTGTTTTGTTTTATATATTTCATTGAGGCAGGGTCTCACTCTGTAGCCCAAGCTGATCTCAAACTCGTGGATGGTCCTCTTGTCTCGTTCTCCCAAGTGCTGGGTTATGTGAGCCATCATACATGACTTGTATGTTTATTTATTGTAACACCAAAGAGTGAACACTGGGGCCTCATTTGTGTTAATCAAGTGCTCTGCCACTGACCTGTACCATCAGCCTTCATTTTATTTTTAATTTTTAAAATTTTATGGCCAGGCATGGTGGCACAGGCCTTTAAATCCTAGCACTCAGGAGGCAGAGACAAGTGGATCTCTGTGAGTCTGAGGGAAGCCTAGAATACATAGTGAGTTCTAGGACATCTTAGGGCTATGTATATAGACTCTGCCTAAAAGAAAAACCCTATTAAAAATAAATAATAAACGAATAAAAATTATGAGCATATGTGTCTGCCGGAGTATATGTATGTATACCACATGACTGCAGGTGCACACAGAGGCCAGAAGGGGGCATCGATTCCCCTGGAACTAGAATTAACAGGCAACTCGCAGCTGCATCATATGGGTTCTGGGAATTGAACCCAGATTTTCTATAAGAGCAACAAGTACTATTAACCTCTAAGCCATCTCTTCAGCTCCTCTCTATTTTGTTATTTACTTAGGGGTGTGTGTATGTGTGTGTGTGTGTGTGTGTGTGATGTCAGAGTGTATAGGCCAGAAGTCAACATCAGATATTTCTCTGAATTGCTCTCCGCATTATTATTATTATTATTATTATTATTATTATTATTATTAATATATTTTTATTTTGTGACAGAGTCTCTCACTAAACCTGGAATTTATGCATTTAGCTATTGCCTGGCCAGCCAGCCAGCTTCAAAGTTCTCCTGTTTACACCCCCTGAGCTGGGATTGCAGATATGTACCATTCAGTTTTCTTACACGGTTGCTGGGGACCCTAACTCAGGTCTTCATGCTTGTGGGACAGGCATCTAACCGACAGAGCTTCTGTTTTCATCTTGTTCTCTTTTTCTACTCTGGATGATAAGCTCCCCCGGACAGTGAGCTCCTTTGCTGTTATTTCGCTAGTATTTGAGAAATATCTGGACTTACCGCACAAGCCATTAAATGAAGTTCTGTGAATGATGAAGGTTGCACACGCGGGAGTCCGTGTCTGCTTCATTTCTGGTTTGTTTATTTTGTTTTAGACAAGGTGTCACCAGCCTGGCCTGAAACTCAAGACTTATCTACTGCCCTGAGTACTGGAATTACGGTGTGTACCACCACTTGGCCCAGTGTTTATCTTGGGCTGAGGATGTACGCAGCTCAGTTGGGAGGGCGCTTGCCCAGTGTGTGTGAACTCTTGGGTTCGAGCCCTCTTTCCACATAAACTGGATATGGCGGCACATGCGCCTGATGGAAGCATCTGGGAGACGGAGGCAGGAGGCTCACAAGTTCACGATCATCCTTCGCTACATATTGAGTTCCAGGCCAGCCTGGGGTCCATGAGAGCTTGTCTCAAAAAAAAAAAAGTTTGTTTTTTGTAGTGGGATACAGAGATTGGAATGCTCTTTCTTTCTTTCCTAAAGAGAACATCTCACTGCTCTGCATAAGCCACACGAGCCTGGAGCTGGCTTTAAGGTTTTTTTGTTTATGTTTGTTTTCTCAGTGTTGGAGATCAGGACCAGAACCTTTTGCATGCTTGGCAAGAACTTTACCTCTGAGCTATAACCCAGTCCCTCATTGACATTTTAGAAAGACCGTTCTACTTCTAGAACTGAAGGCAGGTGTCAGAGCAAGAAGAGGCCGTAACCCTTTCCAGGAGTGGGTGGTGGCCGCCTCAGCTCTCAGGTCCCAGCTGGATGACAGGCCTCATGACTCACTGTGCTGGAGCTTCTGACCTGGGCCTCGGAGCGGTGCTCTTCTCTCCAAGCCTGTCTTCCCACCTCCAAACTCTGGGAACCACTCCCATGGGCTCCATAACCCCCTGAGCACCCTGCAGACCGGCTAGTGTTCCTGCCCCTGGGGCCTCTGCGTTTGTCGGATCCTTTCTTTCCTCCAGTTTTTCTTTCCTCTAAATGAAGCTGAAACCTCGTCTAGATGGCCCTGTTTTTTTGTCCCTGTTTTTTCTGCTCTCTCTGAGTCGCTTCTCCCTGCTTTATAAATCTGACTGGTTCAGCTAAGTGAGAGAGCACTTGCCTAGCACATTCAGTCCCTAACACTAATGATAAACAGTGCCCCCCCACCCCCCAAACCCCAAGAATCTTCCTTGGTATCTTCCCGCAGAAGCCAAGACACAGTACGGACCAAGTGAGCTACTACTGAGTACCCTCGGCAGCTCAGACACGCCTAGACCTAAGGGACAGAAACAGCTGTTAGGAAAGGAATGACAGGGTGTAGGGATGTGCTGTAACTTAGTTACATCTTCTTCAGGTCAGGCAGAGGTCACAGCAGCCAGTGAAGGTCATAGGTTAAGAGGAAGCCAGCAGTCAGTGAGCTGAAGTTCCAGGTAAAAGACAGGTTTGGGAAGAAGAGAGGGTTGCTCGGCAGAGACGTCTGAGGATGGGCCGTCCTGCAGCACGGGAAGCAGAGGACAGGAGAGAAAGCCGTGAGATGAGCACGCTCGCCCCTCATGAGAGCCCAGGGGAAGATAAAAGCCTAGGCGTATAGGACAGATGTCTAAGCGTGGGAAAGCTGTATATCACACAGCTAAGGAGCCCTTAGAGAAAGCAGGTTCTCGTCACTGACCCTGTCAGTGTGAGTTAGCTCCCTAAAGCCACACGGTGGGAAAAGAGAACCGCCTCCTGGAAGTTGTCCTCTGACCTCCGAGCGTGCACCAACGTAGGCCCATGCTCTCTGTCACACACCCCAACTCAATAAATAAAAGATAAAGTAAATATGGGAAAAAAAATGAAAGAAAACATGTTCTAGCTCACTGACACACACCTCGGTACCACTTGAAGGTTTGTGTTTAGGATTCTGGAACCCCCAGGCCTTTTCATTCCATTCCTGCTTGGATAGAAAACATGCTCGATGCAACCGCACATCTGAATGCCACCCACTCTGGCCATCAGGACCAGGCTGTGCTGCCAACAGCTCAGCCTGTGCTCTCAGAAGCTCTGGACACCAGCTTCCAGCTGTTAGGCAGCAGGGGTTCCGGTAACTCAGTCCTGGTCCTGCAGAGGGTGAGCTTTCAGTGGACACATTCGCTTGGCCTAAGGTTATTTTCTCTCTGGAGGAGACAGAGGCTGCCCAAAACAGATGCCAGAGTAAAACTCTTGCCAGGTCTTAGACACGGATTGAACCATAAACCTCGCTTAATCTCTGTTCTGATACTTTGCTTCTTGTTCTTTGAGCCAGACTCCCCTGAACTTCAGTTTCCTTACTTGTAAAATGAGAATGATAACACCGACCTAACAGGGTTATTGTGAACATTAAATGAGCAAATACATACCAAGCACCTGGCGTTCAGCAGCCCGGATGTGGAGCAGATGAAGTTCTGAGCTAGTGTATCTTGTTGATAAGAACTCCTCAAGCCGGGGACCCCAACTTCCCAGACCCATGGAAACGGCAAAGCCTTCCCCAGCGAGGTTCAGAGGAATGGTCAAGTCTTCCTCTGGCCCAAGCACGAGTGTTTGCCAAGGACCATTATGTGCAAAAACGAGCAACTGCAACTTCCTCCTCTCTGAGAACTGCTTCTGGAGAAGCTCCCATACAGAGCCCACCGCCTCGCCTCGCCTAACTAACCCTCCTCCTCGGGCCTTAGTTAGGAAAAGCCTCAGGTTCCAGTTGGCAGGAGGGATTCTCCCTCAGAGTGAGCACAGCACACCCCGTCCTGGCTCTTCCGTCTGTGTGGGTCCTGAGTGGCCCCAGTCAGGTTCCAGGATACAACCCTCATTTCCTGCTAGCCCTCATTCTTCCCTCAGACTAACCGTAGTAAGCTGAGGGGGAGAGACGTTTTTTCTTTTTCTTTCTTTCTTAATTTTTTTAAAGATGTATTTATTTTTACTGTGTGTTTGTGTGACACATGCCTGCAGTACTAATGGGGTTTCTTTCTTTCTTTCTTTCTTTCTTTTCTGTGAGGACTGTCTTGGAAGGTGCCTGGGGATCAGAAGCATTTTAAAAGGAGACAGTAATAATCTGGAATCAGCAATCCCAGCTCAGACTGGAAGCATGTGGGAGAAGGGCGAGGGGGAGGCTGTCTCCATGCCGACAAATGTGCTGGTAGCACAGCAGCACGGGCATGACTGCTTTCACAATCTGTCTGCTTTACAGAGGCAGCATCTGGCTATGGCTTTAATTCTTGCTTTTCAGATGAAGATCGAGTGTGAATAGTCTAAAATAAGAAAAACCCAAACATTTCATCTTTAAAAAAAAATCTTTGTGTGTGTGAAGTGTGGAATGTACACGTGCGTCTGTGTGCATCTGCGTGGGGTATGTGTGCGCGTGCATGTGTGTGCATGCGTGTCCTCACACATGCTACAGCGTACATGCAGAGGTCAGAGGGCAACCTCAGGTGTTGGTCCTTGCCTTACACCTTATTTGAGACAGGGTCTCTTTGTTTTCCCTGCTTCGTATGCCAGCCAGCTGGCCTTTGAGCCTCCTTTTTGGCGATTCTCCTGTCTATGCCTCCCATTTGCCATAGGAGTTCTGGGATATGCAACTGCATGGAAATTTATGTGGCTCTGGGTATCCAAACTCAGGTCCTCAGACCTGTGTGGCAAGCACTTTACAGCCACACCCCAGACCATCTCGGGACCAGACCCACAGACAGGCACAGGTTTTAAACACTTGAATCCTGTTTTCAAGCTTGCTATTCCTGTAGCTGCAATGCTCTTCTCTCTCCTTCGGGGCCACTCCAAAGCCGAGTGTTCTAGATCCCTCTCTTCTGTTAGCATCCTTGCCCAACGCAGATCCTATTTCTTGGGCTCTTTCCTAGACTGTATTGTTTAGAACTTCTCTGTCTGTGTTCTGTCTTTGTCTCTCTCTCCCTCCTTGTCTCACTATGTGGCCCTGGTTGGTCTGGAGCTCACTCACTGTGTAGACCAGGCTGGCCTCACACTCTTAGAGATCACCTGCTTCTGCCTGTGAAGTGCTGGGTTAACAGCGCGTGCCACCACACCTGGAAGAACCTTTTTCTTAAGATTTTATTCTGTGTGTATGAATGTCATGCCTGCATGTATGTGTGTATACCACATATGTACCTAGAGCCCGCAGAGATCAGAAGAGGGTGTTGAATCTCCCTGGAAATGGAGTTATAGACTGTTGTGAGCCACCATGTGGTTGCTGGGAATTGAACCCAGGCCCTCTGCAAGAGAAAGTGCTCTTAACCGTTAAGCCAACTCTCCAGCCCAGAACATATTTCTTTGATATGTTTCTTTGTTTTGGGTGATCCTGGATATGGAACCCAGGATCTCAGGCATGTTAGACA
Organism: Cricetomys ansorgei; assembly: GCA_026225945.1. Taxonomy (NCBI): domain Eukaryota; kingdom Metazoa; phylum Chordata; class Mammalia; order Rodentia; family Nesomyidae; genus Cricetomys; species Cricetomys ansorgei. The sequence goes on along the minus strand of JAMJFZ010002087.1, from coordinate 1,008,876 downwards.
AGAACTCTACCACTAAGGTATAACCCCCGATCATATCTATGTAATATGGTCTAAATGTGTTCACTATCTTCTATTATTCTTTCTTTTCATGTTTACAAGTCCACAGTGAGAGTTCAAGCTTACTAAAATCAGCGAATCTCTAGTTCCATCTAATCAGAAAGCTGAGATAGGAAGGTCCCTTGAATCTGGGAGTTCAAGGCCAGCTTGAGAAACATAGCTAGACTATGCCTTAAACAGACAAACACAAACAAAAGCAAACAAACAAAAAAGAGACATATAGACTTTGGGTCTGGTTAATTTTTTTGTGCGATGTCTTTTATTTGCAAGTTTTTATCATAAAATTTATTTAAAATAAATAATAAGTAAAAATACAAGTATAATAAAAAGGGGGACTGGAGAGATTGCTCAGCAGTTAAGAGCAGTTGCTTCTTTTACAGAGTATCCAGGCTCTGTTCCCAGCACCACATGGCAGCCTACAACCATCTGTGACTCCAGTTCCAGGGGACCCGACACCCTCTTCTGGCCTCCCTGGGCACCAGGCACACATATACAGTGTGTGTCATACATGCAGACAAAGCACCAACGCGTATAAAACAGAGAATAGATAAACAAGTAAATTTTTAAGAAAAAAGGCAATAACTACTTCTAATTTTTTATTACTTTTATTCTCGTCATGTTTATGCATTCATTCAATAAACACGTTCCCATGTGCCTGAACCATGCTAGGTCCTAGGGATGCAAGGAAATGCCACTGAGGCTGTATGTGATTATGCATGCCCCTAGTCCCAGCACTCAGGAGGCAGAGACAAGAGGATCTCTGTTTTAGTCCATCCTGGTCTACATAGCAAGTTCCAGGACAGCCGGGACTACATAGAGAGACCCTGTGTCAAAAAACCAAACCAAAGCAACAAACAATAAAAGGAGCGGTTCTCAGAGGTAATGGACTCACGGTCTGATAGCTGCCTATCAGGATTGAGCATACTGTGAGCCTTCAGTGTAGGTTTGATGGGTTGATGAACCACACTCCTTTTCAAATAGGTTTTCTATGAATGAATTAGTGAACAACTGGTACACATACAGACATCTCCTATATGAACCTCAATCTGAAAGACTTGAAGGGACAAGAAGCATTGTTCAGAGCCACCAAACCAAAGAGTCTGAAAGCGTGCTCACTCCTTGCTTCATGTCCAAGTGTGACTTCATGTTCCAGTCACAAAGCGTGTTGCAAACATTGGTGACTATCTTTCAATAGTCTCACCATTCCAATAAAAACAGCTATTATTGAATATTATGTGCTAGACTTTGTGTTTACTTCTTCATGTGAATTACTTAAATAGGAGCACAACTTAGGAAGCGGGCGCTATTGCTGCCGATACATTACAGAGGAAACAGAGCTAGCAAGCAGAGGCAGGATGGAACCCAGGGAGTCAGATTCCATAACATGTTGTTTACTCGATAGTCCAGGACAGTGGAGAATGAAGGTCTTCGAGGGGCTGTGCCATTCATCACCGTGTGACAGCGGAAGTCTCTTTAACTTTCTGATCACAGAGGCAGTGTGGGAGTTAAAGCTAATTCCTCTGAGTTCAGGTGCTCTTTCCACCAACCTCAGTGAGGATCCCCTAAGCCTCATCTTTCATGACCCAGTGGCCTCAGGAACACCTTCTGTGTCATCTCTCATAAGGTAGGTGTCTTTTTTTAAAAGTGTATATATATATATATATATATATATATATATATATATATATATATATATATCCTATTGTATAGGCTGAGGTCCTGTGCAAGGCTTCCCTGAGGTGAGAATAGAGAGAGCTGAAGGCTGACTTCTGTGACTTCATGTCTCAGTTCCTGGTCTAAATGGTAGTATTTCCTGACATACAGAATGCTTGCTACCAACAGTCCCTCCAGAAAGCACATAACCAAAACCAGGCTATGACCGAAAGACAGGTGATCCGGTCAGTTTCTTTATGATTGACATCTTTGGGAAACTGAGACTAGGTAACAAGAGCAGAGAAAGTTAACTTCCGGGAAGAGCCCCCACGTAAAAACAAAAGCTGCCTAAATCCTCTGTGCTGTCCCTCCCACTTCAGAGAGGATTACCTGAGCAAGTGTGCCAGAGTTTTAAATTAGCACGCTTAAACAAAACTGGCTTGCCATGCTCACGTTGCTACCTGACAGCTCTTGCTCCCACACCTCCCTTGCTTGAATTTCAAGGGTCAAGTGTAGCCACTTCTGGATGCTGGCTCCTGCCAGCTCTGCTGCTGGTGTTGTGTGCCAAGGATTTCTTTCCTGCAGGCGGCCTGGCCAGGCAGCCTTTGCAAGCTTTGCCTCTCCTCTTCTCAATTTCATCTTGTCATTTTTTATTTTCAGAAACATTTTCCTGATTTGCTTGTAAGCTTCTATCCTCTCCTTCCCCTATCCCGGAATAGAATTCTACAGACACCAGAGGAGAAAGCATAATCAAAATCTCCTCCCTCTCTCCTCAGCTCCCTCTCCCTCTCTCTCTTTCCCTATCTCTCCCCCTCTCACCCCTCCCTTTCTTTCTCCCTTTCTCTTCCTCTCTTCCCCTCCCTCTCTCTCCCCCTCCCTCTTTGCCTCTCTTCTTTCTCTCTCTCCCTCTGTCTCCCTCTCCCCCACCTCTTTCGGCCCCCACCGCCCCTGGCCATTTCACACACACAGTGACAGCTGATTTCATCTTAGGCCTTCCTAACTATGCCGTGCTCCCCAGTGTTGAAAGAAGTTCACTCTCCTGCTAGGAGACAGGCCCAGCCTTTTGGGGATCAACCGGAAGTTGAGGAAGGACTGAGCTTCTGTGGCATCTATTTGTCAGTCTGCAGCTAGGGCCCTGGTGACCAGCAGTCTGGGTCAGTGTGCTTGTGTCTGTGTCTGTGAAGGCATTTTCCTTAAACAGGACAGCTCGGTTAGATTCTAAGTGTAATGCGTTAACGCTGGGTCATCTAAGACACAGGGCAGAACATCCATGTGGTCCAAGCCTGCAGCGGCACAGGGCAGGCCTTCCAGAGAGGCTTGGGACCGGCTAGGGACTGTGCACCGAGGCGGGCTGCGAACCGCAGCCGGGCACTGGCACCAGCTGCGGCGGCTCCGCTGCAGACCCAGGCGGGCTGGGTGCAGGATCTGGACAGGCCCGGCTCTCCGGTCCCTCCACAGCCTGAGCCCGAGGCCGTCGGGGTTCGCCTCCTCTGCAGCCGGTGCCCCTGCTTCCCTCGGCAATCTGACATCTCTTCAAACCCAATTATCGGATTAATTGACGTGCGACGCGAGAGGCAAACAGAAAGGGGTGGCCAGCTCCACGAGGCTCAGATTTATCCCCCGGCCTCAGCACGCCCCGGCCGGGCGAGATTTACTGGGCTCGAACACGGCGACAGTTCAAACCTTTGATTAATCATGTTTTTCTCCCGGCCCTATAATTTAGTTGCTCTTTTTCCCTCCCTGCCTGTTTTTTTTATCAGTAGAAACAGAGACGGAGCCCTCATCAGCTTCAATTACAAATATTAAGGCCCCGGACAGCGCTTGACAGAGAGGCGGCCGGCCCCGCTCCGTCCCGCCCCGCTAAATCACCGCAGAATTAGCATCGCGACCGGACGTAAACGGTGGCATATGGTTCCGCGGTCCGGGTCGGGCCCGCGCCCCGGCCTCCCGGGGGCTGTCGCCGGCAGGGGGCGCTGCAGCGGGGCGGCCGGGCTGGGCGCGCAGGAGCCGCGGGGTGGGGCGCCTGGGCAGGCCGGCGGGGTCTGCGGCGGGAGGGCGGTTTATGCGAATGAGATGCAAACGAAGGCCCCCCGCGGCGGACTCGGGAACCGGGAGCTTTCGGGTGGGCTCCTGACCCCTCGCAGGGCGGAGGTGCATGCGGGCACGCTTTCTTCGGTTCCCGAGCGTGGGCAGAGTCGGGCCTACGTTAGAGCTCGAAGGCTTGGAGGTAAATTAAGGCAGGCCAGCGTAAGGCTCCCTGGGGCCTGTCGCTTTTAGAAGGCCCTCCAAGCAGCCAGAGTTTAATGGAGGCTTTGTTTTGTTATTTTCGGAGGGAGGGGTATACTCGGCTCTCCGGCCCTAGAGAGAAAAGGAACCTTCTCCCGACCCGATCAAGCTTAACGAATGAAAGCACTCAGGAAGAAAAAAATGTCAACCCGGGAGTCTGGGTTTCCGGATATTTTCCTAGTCACCTGCTTCACCAGTCTGGCCCGCATCAATCTCCAGGACCCAATTTTTGCCTAGCAACATCTCAACCAATCAAGATGCAATTAAACCTGCCAAGTCAGCTCATCCTTAGCTGGGATTGGTTGCTCGCAGTATGCGTATCCCGAGTTTTCATTGGCTGATGGCCACCTGTATGGAAATGAGAATTACCCGGGACCCAGGCCTTTCTCAGCGACGCGGACCTGTGGCTGTGGGCGCCGAGACCCGCAAGCTCGGAGCCAAACCCGTTTCTTGTCCCAATCGCGTCTGCCCCCCAAAAGAAATCCCTCCAATCCCCCCTCTTTCCCGTTTGCGCTCCAGCTGGAGCCCAGTCTGAGAGAAATTCGACCAAATAACGCAGAAACAGTGTAGATGTGCAGAATTTTGGCATCTTCGCGTCAGTGTCGGGGTTTCGCTGCCACCGTTCCCGCCCTCATTCCTTCCTCCTCCATCCCAGGGGCGGCTTCTCACTTCCTAAAGCCCTCTGTGGCTTCAGCTCTCCCGAGTTCCAACAGTGCCCTGCTTGCTACTCAAAATCCGAGCAGCTCTCACAACAATCCAGTTTAGGAGGGAGTTAGAGGGGGAGCGGACACCCTCCCCTTAAAAAAAAAAAAGAAAACCTCCATCCTCTTTCCCCATCCATTTTCTCCGAGGGAGCCGAGTTTGACAGCGAATTCATTCCGAGCGGGGAGGGTGATTTATTCTTCAAATATACCGACAAGTGCGGGCATGATGGAGCCCATTAAAATGTTGGGAGATTGTTTTTATGATTGAAGTCTGTATTACTCCAACCATAAAGAAAGAGAGCAAGGAGTCATTAGCATTTTCATGATGGTGTATTTCTGCTTGTCTCCGCGCCATCACTCATCTTTACTGCCCGTCCCTTTGCTCTCGCTCTGCTACAACGAGGAGAGACTGCAGCCTGAGTTGGGGTTGGGGGCTGTGGGAGGCGGGGGCCAGAGATCCCCCGATGCTCTGCCCTTCACGCCAAATCCTCACCCTCTCTGGGACACAGATCCGGGGGTGAGAGGGACACAGCATGTGCCTCCACTTCCTCCAGCAAGCTCCTCCTGACCCCAGTGGTGGCAACAGGATGTCCTGTCCGAAAGGTCCTTGGAGTCCGAGATGGCTGGCGGATGGGGATATCCCCCTTCCTTTCTTTGGCTCATCTTTCCTGACTTACACTCCCATTGGAGCTTTCCAGAATCATCCACATGGAATGAAAGTCAGGACTTCTCGTCAAAGTGCCTTGGGTTGGAGACATCAGGGTAGAAGAGAGGACAGAGGCCCCAAGCCTCCGGGTTGGGGATTGTGTCTGGGCATTTGGTTTCTAATTCTGCTAGTCTCCCAGTTCCCAGCTCCCACTTCCTCTGAAATCCCCAAATCCTCGATTCTTTTCAACCCTTTACCACTGGAACCTCGGGCACCTCAAGGAACCAATTCATCCCTTCCGTGAAGTAGTGGAAATTGAAATAGCCACTGCTGGGCCTGGGAGGTAGCTCAGAGGTGGAGCGCTTGCCTACAGTGTGTGGACCCTTTATTCAATTCCAGTACCATAAAAAAGAAGCACAAATAACCACTTCCGTGGTAGGTGCTTAGTGTGTGTTGGCAATTCGTGAAATACCACCTCCAGGTGTCCAGGGCTTGCTAGAGTCTTCTGTGCTTACTCTTTTCATCAGATGAGACTCTAACATGAAGGAACACTCATTTCTGAGTGGGTACAGTCTGCCTACACCCCAACGTGTATGATGGCCCTTGAATTGGGGGCTGGTTGTGATAAAAGCTACACTGAAGGGTGACGGGCAAGAAGAGACATACGTAGTGGTGGAGACATGGACCGTTGGTTGGCAACTCAGAGACTGCTGGTAATGATCACAGAGGTCCACCTTTCTGTTGGCCCAGCTTTGCTTCTTGATGTCTCACATGCTGAGATTTTTTTTCACAGATGGGGAAATCGAGGCTCAAGCTGGAAGGTGTGGTCAAGGTCACTTAGCTAGTTAAGAGTCAAGACCTGAGCTTGGTCTGTCTTCACTATCTGATGCTGCCTAAGAAGGCATCCAGAGTCTCTGAACTAGAAGTCAGGTGACATATTGCCTGATCAGCTTTATCTGGGCCCATACAAGAGTATGGTAAGAACTTGAAAACTCTAAGGAATTACTGGGTCTGGGTAGTTGGGCAATGGTTAGCATTGAAGGAATCCATCTTCTAATTAGTTAGGTAACATTTATTGACCACCTATTATATGTCTTTTGATTTACCACATCCCTCCCTTTTCACACCTTGTCCCTTGCTGAGATGGGTACATAAAAGGGTTGTAAGGTCCTGGATAGGGGTAACGGCCCAGAAGGAGAGGAGGTGAAGAGCCCCCTCGGAGTCTGCTCAGTGCCCAGAGGCTGCTGCAGTAGCGGCTCCAGATTTACAGCTGCCCTGGCGCTGATGCCATAAAAGCAAACGATCCTTCTCTGTACTAATTTCTGTGTAATTAGATCTCTCCTGGCATGGAAAGTGGGAAGTGGGGGCAGCCAGAAGGGAGGGTGCCAAGGACTCTTCACAGAGTCTTCCTTGGGAGAAGGGGCTGCAGGACATACATGGCTTCACGTGGGTTCGGATACGTGGACCTGCGTGCACTATGACAGAGAAGAGCAAGGCGATGATGCACACATGGAGACAGGAAGCAGGTGACTCTTAACGTATCAACACACTGAAGCCCAAGACGGGAACAGAGAAACCTGGGACAATATACAAACATCTAGAAACCAGAAGATCTCCTGGCTAGTCCATGTGCACATAGACGGTATTGCTACCCCCAGACAGCAGGACCTCTCAGAAGACTGAAACAGCAAAGAATCCTCCAAACCCTACATTTGCATCCACACATGCAACACACACACACATGCAACACACATACACAACACACACACAACACACACACCACACACATGTAATACAACACACACACATAACACACCATACACACACACACACATACACACACACCACACACACTAACACAACACCCACACACATGCACATGCATACACACAACACACACACAATACACTCACAACACACACACACATGCAACACACACCACACACACACACCACACACACACATACACACATACATACACACACACAACACACACCACACACACACACATACCACACACACACACATACACACAACACACCACACACACACATACACACATACATACACACACACATAACACACCACACACACCACACACACATACACACCACACACATGTAACACAACACACACACATAACACACCATACACACACACACACACACATACACACACACCACACACACTAACACAACACCCACACACATGCACATGCATACACACAACACACACACAATACACTCACAACACACACACACATGCAACACACACCACACACACACCACACACACACATACACACATACATACACACACACATAACACACCACACACACCACACACACATACACACCACACACATGTAATACAACACACACACACACCACACACACACACACATACACACCACACACATGTAATACAACACACACACACACCACACACACACACACATACACACCACACACACATAACACACCATAACACACACACACACACACACACACCACACACACACTAACACAACACCCACACACATGCACATGCATACACACAACACACACACAATACACTCACAACACACACACACATGCAACACACACCACACACACGTAACACAACACACACACACATACACACACACCACACACACGTAACACAACACACACACACCACACACATAACAGAACACATACACACACATATATACACACACACCACACACACTAACACAACACCCACACACATGCACATGCATACACACAACACACACACAACACACACATCACACACACACACACACACACACACACACACACGCTCTGCATATACACACCTCTCTTAATCACGAGCAAGATTTATAGTGTCTACACTTAATAGCTAAGCAAATGTTTGAGTCCTTCTCCCAGTGCTCACTGTTCACTCATTCCTTAGAGGAAACTAAATGACAAACAAGGCTCTTTACTTAAGTAAGATTTCTTTAAAGCACTTGCAGATAGATCTTATGAAGAAAAATATGCGGATTATAAAAGAAATCAAGGCAAACGCAGGGATGGTTAGAGATGGAATGTCCCTAGACTCTTGCCTTTCCTCGAGAGGCAGAAGATCTCAGAGAGGAGAGAGCATCACTGTTACGACCGTTGCCCCCATTCCCACCCTGTGGCGACAAGGCTGTCGGGTATGGCAGTAGAGCTGTTTGGAGCAACACTTGTGCTGTGCTAAGTATTCATCATCCACTCAAGCGTGTTTGTAGAGGGACCTCCGAGGGCCTCTTACCCAACCTCCCTCTGCAACACGAATCTCTTTCATGGTAAGCTTGCCTGGGAGTCAGCCAGCCTGTTTCAATATTCCTGCTGAAATGCAGCTCTGTACTTCACGCGCAGTCTGCCCCTGTCACTGGACAGCTGTAGGGTGAGGGTATCATTCGGTGGAATTGAAATCTGTCTTCTCTTTAACTTCAGAATATACTAATTCGAACTGCCTGTCATATCTCCTTGAGTTATTCTAATGTTTAAGACCGGTTCAATCTAAGCATTAATCGTCCCCCCACAATGGCAATAACAATTAGGTACCCATTGGAAAATCAGAGATTTTGATCTCCGCAGATGACTGTCATGTACTTATCTTAAGCCCTTGTTCTAATGGGTAATTTCTGATTAACCTGAGTAATGAAAATGTATCACAATAAAGGAAGATTTGTCATGCCTTGTTATCACTTCATAGGGCCATCCTTCTAGATACCTGCCATAACATCGGGATATTTCTATCCCAATAAAACAGGATCATGATGTGCGTGGCTAATAAAAAGGAAAAAAGCTGTGTATTAAAATATGTTGGAAATGATTTGCATGGGTGGTATCAATATAAACTACCACCAGCATCGTGGTCAAACAGCATCCCCCGTTCATTTGCCTTTTGAAGTCTCTGCCCGACCTTGAGGGTGGGAGATAGATAAAGGAAAATTTAGCATCTATTAAATGCTTAACATTGTTGGGTGCTGTATTCAACACATCCCTTACGTGAGGAAACGGTTCAAATGCCACATCCGTCACTTGCAGGTCATCTCATCGGGTGGGAACAGATACTTAGGATTTTAGCCCAGTCTGATTCCAAAGTAGGCGTTCTTTACTCTCTTTGTGGACTGGTTGATAGGACTCTGACCCCAACATGGCCATGCCTAATAGGTCTATGCTATCGACATAACACTGGAAGAGAGGCAGGCTGGGTCAGTGATTTTGCTCCACACCCAGAGTCCCCAGAGAGCAGCTGGGAAGTTCGTGGGTCTTCTGTTAAGTCACATCACTGCCTTTGCGCAGGGTGCCCATGCGCTATAGTGTGCACTACTGAACACGCTATTACACTGTACAACGACACAGTCGCAGACGGCTGTCGCAGCCAAGTGATGCCCGGCAGGTCTTAGGCCCCGCGAACCTCCCCGGCTCTCTGGTGGTGATGTGAGCAGCCAGCAGGGGTCGCCGGCACACCAGGAATTACTGCTTTCCAAGTGTCTCCTGCCCCAAAAGGACAGGAACGTTCCTCCTTCCTTGCTCTTCTCCTAAAAACCTCTGGCCGACCCTCCCCTTCCCGCCTCTCTCCTTCCTAGCCTTTTACAGTCTGAGATTTCTGAGGACAGCACTCCACCTTCCTGAACCCCAACCCGGATAAGGGACCAGGAGCCGTACTATCGGTGGCAGGTAGCAGAGAAGCCTTCAGCCCCCATTCCTGGTTCGGCCTCCGCTGAAGGCTGATAAGATGCTTCCTTCCGCTCAGAGCTTCCTTACACCTGTTTTGGTATAGCCCCCTAGTCCCAGCCTTTGCATCTTTGACTGGCCCCAATACCTGTGTAAGCATCTATCTCAACCCTCCTCAAACCTCCAGGGTCTTCCAGTCCTCTCATTTCTGGAGTGCCTAACAATGAAGGGTCAGTGGCCAGTGGTTTTAGATGGGAAGTCGCCCATTGGGGGATACAGGAAGAGGACCAGGCACTCACGGGGAATAGAGGGGGCCATGTGTTTGTTTTCTGCAGGAAAGGGGTTCAGAGCAGGGCTGTGGAGCAGCTTTGGCTGTTTGCTGGGAGGGGCACCTCTCTGCTCTTTTCTGCTACTCCCCCCTCCCTTGCTGTAGCAACAGGGCCCTAGCTTTTCCAATCCCACCCCATCCCTTTGCTGATTCCCTCCCTTCAACTCTTGGAGCCCAGTGATTGGCGGCTGCCTGCTGCAGAACAGGCTAGGTTTATGGCTTTGCGGCAACTGGGAAGAAGGCAGGGCCAGAGATAGAAAATGGAAATTGACCAAGAAAATAGAGAATGATGAGAGAGAGAGAGAGAGAGAGAGAGAGAGAGAGAGAGAGAGAGAGAGAGAGAGAGAGAGAGGGAGAGAGGAAGAGAGAGGAGAGAAAGGGAGAGAGGGAGGGAGGGAGAGAGGGAGAGGGAGAGGGGAGAGAGGGAGAGAGGGAGGGAGGGAGAAAGTACCCACGAATATTAGAAAGCCAAACGCTAGGAGGGACAGGCTAACGCAGAGACGCTATTCACAGATGAAGACTGCAGGGAAGGGATGGAGAGAAAAGCACAGAAAGACAGTGGATGCTGTCTACGGATAGGAGTGTGCCCAGCTTTCCAAGGCAGGCTCAGGGATCGCCAGTAGAATGGTCCTTGTGTATATTTGAGGTCTCCAGAGACAGAGGAGGATGGAGGGTCTTGCAGTGGACCCCACTCTCCCCCACAGAGTCCCCCACAGATTCAGTCACCCTCGTCCTGGCCTCTTCCATGCACATTTTCCTGGAGTTCTAAAGCTACTGCAGAAATGTCCTTGAGAGCAGTTGGCTCTGGTGTGGAAACATCTTGTTCCCTTGAAATGCGCAGGAAACAGCTATGAGGTTTGGAGGGACTTGGGTACTAGAGCCTCCCTCTGCTGAGCATGAGTAACTCGCAAGGTTGTTATGCAGCCTGTAAGGCCTCTGCTGACACATACCATGTATGCCTTATAGTTACTTCTGTGATTTTCTAAAATATAGGCTTCCTAACTGTACCATCAGTGTCTGTCCTTCCCTGCAGTGTCTAAGAGTCTTGTTTTGTTTACCAAGTGAACCAGCGAATGGCCCCGGAGAGGTGTAAGCAGGGGTTGGATGGCTCCCAATGAGGGATTAGTCCAAGGAGTTTCTACACTTAATGAGAAGCTGAGAATACATATCGGAGAGCCTTCTGGTTTTGTGGTTCTGCGAGTCCATTTATAGAGTGGAGTTTACTCTGCAGTGTTCTGTACTTGTTCTCTCACCCTTCGCGGTTGGGTCGAAGTGGGATACCCAGAGTGACAAACAGTCTGCTCTGAGTCAGGCTCCAACAAGCTTTGCCCTTGTGATCTTTTATTTTCCAGGGAGGTCTTATGTACCTTCCACAGGTGAGGGCTTAGAGTCATGAATTTTTTTTTTTAATCAAAGTCATATGATTAGGAAGTATGACATATCTGGGCTACAGAAGTCTATCAAGAATGTAGCCGAGCCGAGTGTGGCAACACACACCTGTAATCCTAGCACTTGAAAGCCTGAGGCAGGAGGATCTCAAATAAAGTCAGCTAGAGCTACAGAGTGAGCTCCAGGCCAGCCTGGGAAATTTAGCAAGATGGTGTCTCAAAACATAAAACCCGAACATAAAGCAAAAAGAACGAAGCCTTGTATACGCCAAGCACTTGTCTCCCTGCTAGGGGAGACATTGGGAGTTTGGGTGTGAATCAGAATCTGGGGAGTCTGGGTATGTCTAGGACTTTAGAGACTGGGTTATTACTAGAATCCCTTGTTTCTACCAATTTGAGAAATTTACACAATTTCAGGAAGGAGGAAAAGGAAAGCAGACAAGGGAGCTGAGAAATGGAGACATGGAGAACATGTTGCTACTAAATTCAGGGTTGTGGGGCCGATTCTAGTCTGTAAGCCAGGAAAACACCAAGTGTTCAGTGTGCATGATACTCGGAGTGGTAAGCAGCCCTGTGTTACTGCTCCCTCTTACTTTATCTTGGTACAGGGTCTCACTAAGTTATCTGCGACTTCCTGCCTCAGGTAGCTTTCTGAGGTTGGGATTGGACATGTGTGCCACCACAGTTAGCTAAAGCTCTTGTGGATTAAGAAGACATTTCTGCTCTCATCTGAGTAACTAAAGGACAAAAAGAAAAGTCTGGGGGACCAGGATGGGAGAGCCCTGGAGACATATTGTAGACAGGAGTCTCTGTCCTGACTGTGGGGTAGGGACTATGTGGTTCGGGGGTGCATCAAGACTGCAGTCTTTCAGGTTTAGGATGAAGTTCAGATCGTAAAGTACTGTGTAGGATACACGAAGAGCCTATTTTGATCTCTGGCACAACATAAAACCAGGTGAGGTAATGCGTGTCTGCAATCCCAGTCTTCAGGGAGGCAGAGGCAGTAGGTAAGAGTGTCTGCTATGCAAACATGAGGACCTGAATTTGAATTCTTAGCACCCAAGTAAAAGGCTATGCATGCCTATAACCACAGGCAGACCCTGAGAGCTCACTGGTCTGCCAGCCTCACCAAAATGGCATCTGGTTCAGTGAGAGACCTTGTTTCAAGGCAACAAAGAGGAAATTGACAGACACTTGCTCTGGGGCCTCAACACACACATAGTGGGCACATTTGCACACTCACATGCATGTACCATATACATATAACACACACACACACACACACACACACACACACACACGCGCGCGCATGCACACACATGAAAGAAAGAGAAAAGAAAGATGGCAGTCTTGGGAATTCCCTGCTAAGAAAGATGATGATAGTCTGGGGTGAGACTAGAGGACATGGGGAAGTCTAGGCACGTTAGACTGTAAAGGTCCTGTTCTGTGGGGGACGTAGGCAGGTGCTGTGGAGTGGAAATTTAACCCTATTCGTATGCTCAATGTGAAATTTTCTAATGGCCTCATTTAAAATGTAAAAAAAAAAAAAATCCAGCACAACACTCCTGTATCAGCTTCAGTTACGAGCCCCGTAGACGAATGAGTGTGCGTCTCCCAAATTCTCGCGCTGGGGCCTTAACCCCGTCATGAGACAGCGCTGGGAGGGGAGATCTGTAAGTGTGGTGAGGTTAGCTCTCTGGTTTGAATCTGAAATGTCTTCTGTAGCCTTACGTTTTGAGCACATTGTTTCCAGCTTGAGAGGTTCTTTTGAAGGCTCTGGAGTCTTTAGGAGGTGAGGCCTGATTGGTGGAAGTAGGTCTCAAGGGGTGGGTGTTTGAAGGTTCTACCCACCTCTAGTTCCACGCTAGCTCTCTGCTTCCTGACCCAGCACACGTGGAATCCACCGCCTTACACTGCGTTGCGGAGTCACTTCACCATGGTTTCCCCAGGATGTTGGGCTGAAAGCTCCTGCAACCATGAGCCAAAGTAGTTTTCTCCCTGTTGTGATTATTCATGCTAATTTGCAGCAAATCAGAATCACTCAGGAGACATGCCTCTGGGTGTATCTGTGAGGTCATTTCCGTGGAGGTTTTACTGAGTAGGAAAGCCCTTCCATGAATGTGGGTGTCACCAGCATTCATCTCAGTTGGCTCCTGACTGCAGATCACTGGGACCAGCCACCTCACTCCTCTGCCCTGCCTTACCAGTCACGATGGACTGAACCCTCAAACCGGGAGCCAGAACAAATCCTTCCGAGTGACCAAGTGAAAATAATTTTAATAATACACTTTACTTATGTATCCAGAATGCGCCATTTAAACCTGAAATCAATATAACATTTTTTAGACATTTCTTTTTAAAGTATCGAGTCTTTGAAAACTGTTATAAACTTACACAGCATGTCAATGTGACAGGCTACAGTTCAAGCATTCGGTAATGTAGCGATTGTGGCTAGTGGCTTCCCTAGTGAACTGAGCAGGACTTTAAATCACTCTAGCTTTTAGGCTTGGTGGTGCCTGTAGTTCTAGCTACTAGAGAGATTAAGGCAGGAGGATTACTTGAGCTCAGGAGTCTAAGGCCAGCCTGGCCAAACATAGGCAGCTCCTGTCACAAAGATCAAGAAAATTAGTATGTGTTCCACACCCTGGTGGCGGGAATGTGGACAATCTCTGAGGCTGGTGTTCTGGGCAATTTGATTTCTACTCCTGTTTTTTCTTATCCTTTGGTTCAGGGGCCCTCGTTTGTTTCATTACGTTAAGATCGTATTTATTCTGCATGTACACATGCGCGTCCACATGTGCCGTGGAGCAGGTGTGGGTGCAGAGGGTAACTTACTTGACTGTGACTGTGTAGGTCCTGAGGAGCAAATTCATTTGGTCAGGCTAGCCAGCAAGTGCTTCAAGCGACTGAGCCATTTTGGTGGCCCAGGTCTCATTCTGTATGAATCTGGAGATATTCCCAGTCCTCACAGTACGGAGCTCTATATCTATAGCAGGTCTTGTGAAGTTCAGCTGTGCAGCCACTGACCCTAGCGCTCTCCTCAAAGTGTCTGTCCCTGCTGTCAGCGAACCTGACTGTTGGTCCATTGGCTCCAGGAGTAATTTTCCTGGCCTTTCTGCTGATCCTGCGTCTGCTGGGCCCTTGCCTTTATTTACCTCTCCTGACTGGCTTCCTGTCCTCTCTCCTGTTCTTTTCCATGTCTCCATCACTCTCCATCCTCCACCCTTCCCCTCCATGTTGATGTTATCTGCTTTGTCCTTGACTCTCTGACCTTCATTCTACATGCACGGGGACTGGATGATCTTTCTGCATTCATATTGACTTTGCTGTCAGGGATCTTAATCTCTATTTCCAGCTCCAAGTTCTTTTAACCTTGGGATTTAATTATCCACCCAATTGCTTAATGGGCCACTTTCTCTAAAGATCTTCTAAAGATCCCCCAAATGCCAGGACTCCCATAAGCCAAAATTGCACAAATCCATCTTCTCCTCATATATATTTCTCTATGTTATTTATTTAGCCACTGGTACCATCAGCTATCTGGTTATTTAATACTAGAAACACAGCACCCTCTTGATTCTTTCTGCTTACATCTCATATTTAACTATCATTAGGTTCCATAAATTTTAGTCTGGTTTTTTACAATAGGGTTTTAGCTGGATTCTCTGGACCTCGATTACCTGGCAATAGAATGTGCGCCACAAATATGCATTCCTGTTTTGTTCATGTGTTTCTCCAGTGCCAAACACAGTACCTGGCTCATACTGGACACCCAATATTAGCATTTGTTGATGGAACAGATGAGAAGTCAGTAGGCTACAGTTCAGTCTTACCCTCACCTTGAGCATGCTCCTCTCAGCAGGCTTTGCTGTGCCTAGACTCATGAGGGAGTTAGGCCTCTGTGTATTTGTTCTGCCTGCACATATCAGGCTCCTATCTACTCATCCGTCAAGACTTGGTCCCATTTTGTCACCCACAGGAATCTGTGTGTTTCCTGGGCATGTCCTTTTGGGTCCCAGAACATGGTGTGCATGCCTCTAAGGTAGCATTTACCTTGCTTCTTGTATTTTCTGATTACGTTGATGATGAGCTATCTAAGGGAGTTCTTTTAACTGTGGAATCTACTCATAAAGAATGCTCCCCAATGTTTCTTAAGTTAACAGAAACATCTCAATAGCAACTGACACCATGGTTTGTCCTTGTCAAGCACTCTTTAGCACTTCAGTGGTGTTAGTGATGTTTGGTGATTTAAGGCTGATTGGTGAGGGTTGGAGAAAAGGCTTGGCAGTTAAGAGCACTGGCTGCTCTTCTGGAGGACCCAGGTTCAATTCCCAGAACTCACATGGTGGCTCACGAGCATCTATGACTCCATTTCTGGGGGATCTGATGTCTTCTTCTGTTCTCTTCAGATACCAGGCATGCATGTGCACAGACATACATGCAAGCAAACCATCCATAAAAAAGGAATAAAACAAAATGAAACAAAACCAGCCAGGTGTGGTGGCACATGCCTTTAATCCCAGCACTTGTGAGGCAGAGGCAGGCAGATCTCTGAGTTGGAGACTAGCCTGGTCTACAGAGCAAGTTTCAGGACAGCCAAGGCTATACAGAGAAACCCTGTCTTAACAGCTCCCCCCCCCCCAAAAAAAAAAGAAAACTGGTTGGTGATACTCATTTTTTACTCTTTATATATCATTTTGAAGTATTTTCCCCCAATATTATTTAAAAAAATTTTTTTTTTGAGGAGTCATCCTCCGTGCCGGTTCTTACAGTAAATTTTGGAGCCACAGGGATGATAAACTCAGCCTACCCTCGTGTTATCTACAAAGAGGTGAAAACCTTGTACACACGATGGAGAATGGGCTTGTGTTTGCTGGTAGTGCTGGAGATCTGGCCGGGGGCTTGCACAGACAGGCTCGGCAAAGTCTGCACCACTGGGCTCTATTTCAGCCCCGTGCTGCCCTTCCTTTTCTTTCTTTCTTTCTTTTTTTTTTTTTCTCTGTTTAGGACAGGTCTCACTCTGCAAATGTCCTCCTGACTCAGTTTCCTGGGTGCTTAATTACAGGTATGAGCCACCACACTTAATTGGCCTTTTGAAACAGAATCTCAAGATGTATCTTGGGCTGATCATGAATTTGAAATTGTCTGGCTTCCATTTCCCAGCTACTGGGATTCCAGGCATGGGCTGCCATGTCCAGCTGAGAGAGTGTGTTTTTACAAACACACCACATGTGTTCCATGCTCCTCCGAGGAGACTGAGAGGTCAAGCAGGCTTAGGAGTGTCCTCTGGGTGGACAAACAAGCAGCTGCTCAGAGTCACACAAAAACAATGCATGTGTCTGTGAAATGGTTCTGTTCTACTGTAGCACAGGGTTCCTCAGAGCAAGATGCAGGGGTGGGAAAACACACTGGGACTAGGCAGTGAAGACTCTGCCTGGCACACTAAGCCATCCACACTTCAAGTTCCTGTAGTCAGGGGGGACTGATGTCTGGGTTCATCATTTGATGAATCCTGACAGGCGTCTGTTTGCGGCCAGTTTGTCTGGCTTTCCCATTCACTCCAGGGCCTCCAGTTCTCTCGGCTTCTGCACAGGTGCTGGGAAGCAGGAAGGGAAAGTCCCAGCCATTTCAGAATGGGGGCCTGAAAGGGTGCGTTGCCAAATACCACACAACATGCAGGAGCAGAGCTGGGACTGGAGCCCAGCTGCCCCCTCCCTGCTCCAAAGTGGCACTTGGACAGAGAGATGAAGCATGAGTTAGGAAAAGGAGCAGCTGAAAACACCTGCAGAAGTCCCAGTGTGAACACACGCAATGAGGAGGAAGAGACACACAGATCCAAAGAAAGGAGCGGTGGACGTGATGTCGCATGGGGTGGGGGCCTCGCAGAGGAGGAAGTACGGAACAGCCGTGGGAGGATGAAGCCGAGGAGCCACAGGACCATGCCAGGGAGAGGAGGAACAAAACCCACAGCGTGGACCTCACAAGTGCCTCCACTGAGGCAGTATGTGACCATGGCCTGGTTTGGCTAGCCATGTGGCTTTTATGTGTGGTGGAGGGCTGGCAGGAAGCAGGCAGCCTGGGTCTGGATCCCTGCTTTCTGTCTCCTTTCTCCTTCTGCTCTAGGGGACCAACCTCCTGGAAGCCGGAATGTGTAGGTCCCAGATTCTTCCCTCCCAACCTCCCCCAGACATAAATCACAAGTGATTTCATTAAATGCACCTCCTGCTGGGGATGTTGGCTCATAATTCCTCTCTGATTAACCCCCACTACCCCAGCAAGTTTATAGGCCAAGTGAGGGAGGGGGTGAGGGGAGGGGAAAAGGAGGGATGGGGGGAATCCTGGGCGGGTGATGGATGCCTCTGTCAGCCCAGCTCGTATTTATTAATAGTCTTAATACGGGAAGCAATAAAGGAAGAGAAGGATCCTATTAATTAAATCATTGTTATAATTAACTTTCATTAAAGGAGGATCAATAAAGAGAGGTTGAGATGAAGAGAGGAGAGAGATCCATTATCTCCAATTTCCTTGGAAAGGATTCAGGGAATGAGATGGGGTTGCTAGGAGACAGAGACGTGAGGGAAGAAGGAAGGATGTAAGATGTCATCCAGGTGCGGTGGGAAGTGGGTGGATGGAGACAGGCAATTGTGGGGGTGATCCAATGAGTGGACCTGAAGGCTTGGAAGGTGCTGAGAAGGGTACTTTGGGGAGAGAGGATGAGGGAGCTGTAGGTATGTGCCTGGCAGGGCACACAGAGCCTTGGTGAGCACACAGGTCCCTAATACATGCTTTATGAGGCTGTGGATGTGCTGTCTCCGGACAGATGATCAGGGTGGATGAATGTGCTGCTGTGACCATAGAGTCAGAATGCATGGGGGTACATGAGGGTGCAACACAGGGAGGCAGGAATGACACAAATCTCACATTGCTTGCATACGTAGGAGCTTAGGGCACACCTCAGTAGGCAGAACTCAAAGGTGTGCACTTTTTTTTTTTCCCCCCAAGACAGGGTTTCTCTGCTGTAACTCTGGCTGTACTGGAACTCACTCTGTAGACCAGGCTGGCTTCAGACTCACAGAGATCCATCTGCCTCTGCCTCCCAAGTGCTGGGATTAAAGGCGTGCACTCTTGACAGGAGTGACATCTGTCTGCTGGTACCGGCTGTATCAAGGGTGACTAAGGAGGGTGACGTATGAGCAGTAGAAACCTGGCCTCTTTCCCGCATTCCCTTCTCCTCCCACCATCAGTTTGCTCCCTCCTTAAAGTGTACTCCAGGCAGACCCCCTCCTGAGACAGAGGTTCTTTCCTTCTTTTGTGGGCTTGGGTGGCTAGCACACCAGAAGGCCCGGTAAGAATATTTACCTGTCACTCCCTCCTTCCACCAGGGTCTAGGAACTTGAGGCCCCTCCTTTTTGTAGTAAAGCCCCTTGATAAGAACACACTTTATGACAACAGTTACACATATCATATAAATATATTTGTCCAAACTACAGATAAAAGGGAGTTTAAGGGAAAAGGGGAGTTCTTATTGCTGTGGGGGCCTGGAGAGGGTGAGGGGCTGGGAAATGGGAACACCTGGGATCCCCTGCCCCCGTATCCCTCACAGAAGGCACAAATACATTTTCTTTTCCATTTGAGGAGATGGGTGTAGGATAGCATGAGACAGTATAGGAATCCTTAAAAATACAAAAGAAACTTCCAAACTTATAACCTAAGGCTATGGGAAAGGCAGTGGGTAACAGAACCATGAAGCCAAGAACTGAAACCTGATGCATGAAGCCCATGCTGCCACCTCCATGCAGGTCCAGAGAAAACTGAGTAAAAGAGGGTAGGGTGCCCCAGGAGTTGGCTTTGGGGCACCAGAAGGGAGTGTCGTGTGTGTGCGTGTGTGTGTGCGTGCGTGCGTTTTCAGGCTAACAGTAAATCCTGTTCCCACAGGAGAAAGCCTCCTCTATCCTGGTTCCTCCAAACCACTTTCAGAGAATAAACTCAGCCACTGCTTCTGAGACAGATCCCTGCCTGGACAAAGGAGTCAGGATGGAGGATGGAGCTGTAAAGCTTGGATGAAGTGGGATGCAGGCTGGCTTGTAGGAACAGAGTATTACAGAGCCCAGTGCAGTGGGAGATAGGCATGAGACCAAACTGCTTATATGCCTGTGTGTGCACGTGTGTCTACACAGGGAGGGGCGGGATCACTCAAAGCTGGAAAGGGTCCTGGGTGCCGAAAAAGAAATGTGCATCTATGTGTTCCGCCATAACATGCTTGTCATCAGGGAGGCGCTCCTTACAGACAGGACACTTCTTCCATGCAGAAGAGGCAAGGACCCCACTGCTGGCCTCTGACAGGGAACCCACTGCGAAGCCACTAAAGAGAGATGAGGACAGAGTGAGAGGTCAGGGTGCTCTGATGCTTTCATCTCTATTTTGAATGGAGGGCCTCAAGCTTGTTATAGCATCGATGACTCCCCAACTCCCCTAAGTGCTGAGAGTCCAAGCAGGTACCACAGCGCTTAACTCTGGTGCCTTCTTGACCCAGGTGTTTAGATCCCCAGATTTTCTGTTCCTAAGGTGCCATCCTGGTCATTCTCTGGCCCAGCCTCCCCTCTGGCGTTTTTCTTCTCACAACCCTGGATGCCTTAGTTCTTGAGATGTCCGTGTCCTCTCTTTATGAACCCATCCCCCAGCCTCCCGCTTTCCTCCATCCCTGTCTGCTGCCTAATGAGGCTGAAAATGAGCCTGACACCGCTCTCCATCTTCCTGCTCCAGCCCTGTTCCAGCAGAGATGACAGCATCGGCCCTTTCTACTCTGAGCTCCACTCACTCCAGGCAGAGCTGAGGCCAGGTGATAATGCTCTCTTCCTTAAGGCCCTGCGTGCCTGACTAGGACAAGAGCCGGGCAGAAGGCACTACCCATACCTGACCCCTACGCACCCCCAGATTCCCCTCCCAGAGTCTCCCAGGAAGTCAAGGATGAGGAACATCTCCAGCACAGCCAGATGCTGGGTGGTGGTCTTCTCTTAATCTCTATCCCTGAGGCCTTGGTCACTTTCTTCCTCTCTGAAGACCTAGGTACCTACCTGGTGGTTGGGGAGGGGGAGGGGCAGAAGAGAGAGGAAGCAGGGCAATTTGGGCTCCACGGAAGATGATGCTAGAACAACATAGAGGCCAGAAGGCAGGGAGAGAGAGAGAAAACATGAAGCCGCCTGGGGTTTGTGGGGGTGGCCGACATGTCTGTCAACCACACTGGCACCCTTTCTTCTTGGTTGAGCCAAGAAGAGGGACTTGGGGCAGGGCATGGGGCCGCTCACTTGCTGACCTCCCGTCTGCGCTGCCCTCACCTGGCCATGTCATAGAAGGCACCGCTGAGCTCAGGAAGCAGAAGATTGGCCTCCTCGCCCCCGCTCTGCACAGCTGCCATCAGGACTGACTTCTCGTCTTCAGCTTCCTGGCACCAGAGACACAGACAGGGCTGGGTGTGGGTGGCGTTCCACGGTGGAGAGTGACACACTGGGACAGGTCAGGGCGGAGAAGCCAAAGCTGCGCAGGGCAGAGGGGCGCAGGAAGAGCGAAGCAGGAACAGGCCTTCACTGGTGTTGGTGTGGGAGGGGAAGAGAGGGGCTTGGAAGCATGGAGGTTACTGCGCTGGCCTGGCCTGGTTTTGGATGATTCTGTTAGTAGTCTTTCTTTCTTTTTTTTTTTTTTTTGAGACCAGATTTCACTTTGTAGTCTTGGCTGGCCTGGAGCTATGTAGACCAGGTTGGTCTTGAACTCACAGAGTGCTTCCTGTCTCTCTGAGTGCTTGGACTGAAAGCCTGCACCACCACATCTAGCCCTGTTAGTCTTCTGCCTCCTCCAGCCCAGAGTGCTCTACAGTCGGGCTTCTGGCCTGGGACTGCGGCTTGGGTGGCTCTGCCTGCTGACTACTGCATGTGGTTCTCACTACTCACTGAGTCAGAGCTGCTGTCCTCCGCTGGCTCTGAGAGGTGGGGAGCAATGGGTGCTGGCTGGTTGATGACAACAAGGGAAGAAGCCTCCTGGAGCCCAGGAGGAGAGGAGCCTGTGTTTCCCGGCTCACAAAAGCTATAGGATGGGAGCCTCAGGTCCTCGGGGGACTCATCCTCCGAGTCTGTCAGGGCAGCAGGGCAGCCTATGGGAGGGAAAAGGAAGGTCAGCCAGAGGAACCTGAGGAGAGCGACAGTTCAACTGCGGAGGGCCAGGGACCGGGAAGGGAAGGCTAGGCTACTTGGAAGGGTATCGAGTGGAGCGTCCCTACAGAGGTGGGGAGGGAAGGAGAGTCGCAATCTGGGGTGTACAGACTCAGCCCAGCAGCGGCCTCCTCGTCCTCTGCAGCAGCGGCTTCATCCCACTTCTCATCTGCCACCTTCTCCAGGCGGGCCTCCAGCTTCCTCATGTACTCCAGCAGCTCCTGGAGTTGGGTAAGAAGAGGGCAGGGCTAAAGCCTGCAAGAGCCAAGCCTGCTGCCCACTGGGCCTTTCCTCGTCCCCAGACGGCACTGCGGATGCTCTCACCAGGGGTGGAGTCACACAAGGCAGATCCCCTTAACTGGGAGCCCTCTTGTACCCCTACGCTTCACACCTTCCAGTGTTCCTTCCCTGTGAGAAGTCTGCTCTCTCTCTCTTTTCTTCCTTTCTTTCTCTCTCTCTCTCCCCCTCTCTTTCCTTTCTTCTTTTTTTTTTTTTTTTTTTGCTTTGTTTTTTTGAAGCAAAGTTTCTCTGTTGTAGCTCTGGCTGTCCTGGAACTCACTCTGTAGACCAGGCTGGCCTCGAACTCAAGAGATCTGTCTGCCTCTGTCTCCCCGAGTGCTGGGGTTAAATGCGTGTCCCATCACCACCTGACACAAAGTCAGTCATTAAGAGAAGTCAGGACTCCTTTCCAACCTTTGCATTCTCAAAGAGACCCCAGTTTCTGAGCCAAGATGATCACCAGGATGATCCAGGGCCTGAGACAGAGGTGAGTCTCACCTGTTTCTCTGCCTGCAACTGCTCCTTTTCCTTCTGAAGCACACGGAGGGCTGACCGCAGCTCCGTCAGCTCCCGCTTACTCTCTGACAGCTGCACCTGAGGGAACAGGGTCATGGAACCAGGAGGCCGCGGCGTGCCACCAAGAACCTGGTTCAGAAATTAAGCTGGGTCCTTTCTTGCTCCACACACAATACGCTTCTGCCACAAGGCCCTTGTCTTGGCCCCATGGGTACAAGCCAGTCCTAGACCAGCGGTTCTCAATCTTCCTAGTGCTGTGACCCTCTAATGCAGTTCCTCAGGTTACGGAAACCCCTAACCATAAAGTTATTTTGTTGCTACTTTATAGCTGTAATTTTGCTACTGTTACGAATAGTAATATAAATATCTTATATGCAGATGGTCTCAGGTGACCCCTGTGAAAGGGTTGTTTGGCTTCCAAAGGGGTCGTGACCCACAGGTTGAGAACCACTGTCCTAGATTCTACCTTTCAAATGTGGCCCTAGGTAACTGTCTTAGGCTGGAGTAAAGAGGCTTTGGTAGTAACAGAAGCCACCTCCTAACTTCCCTTGTGGCATCCCTCCACACGTGTCCACATGTGCACTCCGTGAGCAGAAGGGGAATGTGCACGTTCAAGCCAAGAGGACTGGGAGGTATACAAGTCATTACATAGTACTTCAGAGCCAAGAGACAGGGAAAGGGCACTGATACATCAGGACACAGGTCTGAACCCAAGGTGGCAGGGCACCTCACCAGGCTAGAATCCTTTTCCCGGGCCAGCTCAGTCTTGATTATGTGGCTCTGGCTCCTCTCCTCCTGTACTGTCTTTTCCAGCCGGAGGATCTCTGCACTCAGCTTCAGGATCTTGTCCTTCTCGGCCTAGAGTGGTACATGGGAAGACGGGAGCGGGGAGGCGAAGTGGCAAGGGATGCCATGGAAATAGCATCGACCTCACTGGGTCCCTTTCTTGTATGTCTGGGGGACTAGATTGTTTCTGAGCAATTTCCTCTTTGTACCTTCCATACTTTCAGTCCCCCCTGAAAACAGGATAGGGCACGGCAGCAAGGTTCAGTGCTAGCCAGGGATGGGCACTACGGCAGTGCCTGGTGCCCGTGATGGTAGTGTTCCGGTACCAAAGATGGTAAGTAGGGAAGGTGTTTTGGTGATCATGCTGGGATCTCCTATTAGGGCTGGCTTTGGCCTGGAAAGCAAAGGGCGCCTGTCCTCCAGTCCTCCAAGGTCTTATCCCCCTTCCCTCCTCCCAGAGCACCTGACGACAGGCTGAGTCCCTCCGGCAGGGGAAGGGTCATCCTAACCTCCACATTCTGCAGTAGCCCCGACCTCTCCTTGCTCCACTGGCACTTCTCCTCCTCCATGTGCTGGCTGAGCTCGGCCAGCCGGCCGCTGACCTCGGCCATTTCCAGTCGGCTGCAGTGTAACTCGGCCATGGTTCGATCCCTGGCTCCTGCTGCACTGGCCAACTCCTCTCCAAGAAGAACGGCTTTCTGTTGGCTTGAGGCTGCAAGTTCCTGGACTCCTCGAAGCTGCTCTTTTAGAGGCTCCAGCTCGGCCTCCAGAGAAAGAGGACAGAGATCAGATCCCTCAGGCAACCACTTGTGAACCAGGGAGCCCCTCATGGGGGTGTCTTGTGCTGTTGACTGTAGCCATCTTCACCTCTTCTCTCTAGCCACCTGAATGCGCCTGGACTTCTTTGCAACTCTCATGGCTTCCTATCACCTACAGACTGCCACTCACCACTTTCTGCTGGGCTTTGCCCAGTGTGTCCTTCATGTGGGCCACCTTGTCCTTCAGTTGCTGGACTTGGGCACCTTGTTCTTCTTGCAGGCTCTTGGCCTCCTGCAGCTCTACGTTTAAGCGGCGGTTCTCCTGTTGGACTATGTGGAACTCGGCCTGATGGAAGTAGAAACATGTGAGGACCAGGAAGTGAGTGCTGGGGCACCCAGGGAAAGGCGCCTTCCTGCCGTGGGACGAGAGGGGGCAACGACTGTCTAAGAGTCGACACGAATGGACACATTCAGCTTTGCCAGCTCTTCTGGAGTCCTCAGCCTAAAGGGTCTCCATCACGAGCCTCTCGTTTCCAGCTCCCGAATGAAGTACCCAAAGCACCATAGCCTGGGGTCTTCCATGGAGGCATTCCATACCCCACTCTGCTTTCCCACTTTTCCCCTAAATCAAAACATCTGAATGACCCCTGATGCTCAGAATATTGCACTTCTCACCACAAACTTGTCCTTTCTCCTTCCTCTCCTTTCCCTTTCCTGGAGTCTTTGTGTCTCTGTCCTGTCTTCCCACACTAGAGTCATGCTATGTAGTCCAGACTGGCTGTGAACACATAATTCTCCTATTTCTGTCATCTGTGTGCTGAGATTCCCGGTGCATGCTTCCATGCTTAGCCTTTCCCGAGACTTCCGTCATTTCTGTCTGCTGTACTGAGCACTTCTCAATTCACCTAGTTAGACACTTGGGCGCTATGCTTGGCTCTCCTCTCTCCCTAGCAGTTCACAGAAGAAAGCAATGGCTTCCCACTCTCTGCCCTGATCAAGCCATCTTCACATTAAATCGATCATGGTTGTTCTTGTGGGATGACTGAATAATGGTGTAGCTAGTTATTTTCCAGCAGGTGATCAGTGCTTCCCAGTACAGTTTTTTAAGTGTTTGTATCATCTCACTTAAAAAAGGCTCAACTTAGCCTGGTAATGATGGCACACACCTTTAATCCCAGCACTTGGGAGGTAGAGGCAGGTGGGTCAGCCTGGTCTACAGAGTGAGTTCCAGGACAGCCAGAGTAACAACAGAGACCCTGTCTCAAAAACCAAAAAAAAAAAAAAAAAAAAAAGAAAAGAAAAACTCAACTCAGGACCCTCCCCAACATGAGGCACACCTTGTTAAACTCTGCCCACACGTGTCCCCCAGGCTGTTCCTTGCATCATTTTTTGTTTGTATTGTTTTATATTTTAAAGACAGGCCTTGCTATGTGTCCTAGGCTACCTCAAGGTTGTGGCAATCCTCCTGCCCCAGTCTCTCCGGTGTTGGAATTACAATACCATCACACCCTGCTCAAATTATTAAAAACTGTTTTTAAAAGCACATCAGCATGCAAGTCAACATGCAGGAGAACAGAAGTCAACTGATGTACGCTTTTAGGGCAATTCATTTTTATGTAATCCCAGAATAAAATGTGTTTTGTATTTTCTTCCTTTTTTATTTTTTTTTGGTTTTTCAAAACAGGGTTTCTCTGTTGTAACTCTGGCTGTCCTGCAACTCAGTCTGTAGACCAGGCTGGCCCTGAACTCAGAGATTGGCCTGTCTCTGCCTTCCGAGTGCTGGGATTAAAGGCATGAGCCGCCACAACCAGGCTCTTTTGTATTTTCTATTGAATTGAAAAATAAACTGAGATGGTCAGGTTAACAGTTTAAAATTGGTATCGTTTACCACCTACTTGTCAGTGATAGGTGTTCAAAATTAGAATTCTTTCTTTCTACCTAACTAGTCTCAACCTAGGCTGCCCTTGAACTCAAAACCCTTCTGCCTCACCCTCCTGAGTGCTAGAACAGAACAAGCACACATCACGCCTGGCCCTCACCCTCTTTAGACAGTCTTTGCATTTGTGTGTGTGTGTGTGCACGTGTGCATGTGCACCCATGTGGACCAGAGGCTGACCGTGTGTGTGTGTGTGTGTGTGTGTGCACGTGTGCATGCGCACCCATGTGGACCAGAGGCTGACCGTGGTTGTGTGGGTGTGTGTGCATGTGCGCCCATGTGGATCAGAGGCTGACCGTGGGTGGGTGTGTGCACGTGTGCATGTGCACCCATGTGGACCAGAGGCTGACCGTGTGTGTGTGTGTGTGTGTGCACGTGTGCATGCGCACCCATGTGGACCAGAGGCTGACCGTGTGTGTGTGTGTGTGTGTGTGTGTGTGTGTGTGTGGACACGTGTGCATGTGCGCGCATGTGGACCAGAGGCTGACTGTGTGTGTGTGTGTGTGTGTGTGTGTGCACGTGTGCATGCGCACCCATGTGGACCAGAGGCTGACCGTGTGTGTGTGTGTGTGTGTGTGTGTGTGTGTGTGTGTGTGTGTGTGTGCACGTGTGCATGTGCGCGCATGTGGACCAGAGGCTGACTGTGTGTGTGTGTGTGTGTGTGTGTGTGCACGTGTGCATGCGCACCCATGTGGACCAGAGGCTGACCGTGGGTGTGTGGGTGTGTGTGCATGTGCGCCCATGTGGATCAGAGGCTGACCGTGGGTGGGTGTATGCACGTGTGCATGTGCACCCATGTGGACCAGAGGCTGACCGTGTGTGTGTGTGTGTGTGCACGTGTGCATGTGCGCACATGTGGACCAGAGGCTGACTGTGTGTGTGTGTGTGTGTGTGCACGTGTGCATGCGCACCCATGTGGACCAGAGGCTGACCGTGTGTGTGTGTGTGTGTGTGTGTGTGTGTGCACGTGTGCATGTGCGCCCATGTGGACCAGAGGCAGACCGTGTGTGTGTGTGTGTGTGTGTGTGTGTGTGTGTGCACGTGTGCATGTGCGCGCATGTGGACCAGAGGCTGACCGTGTGTGTGTGTGTGTGTGTGTGTGTGTGCACGTGTGCATGTGCGCCCATGTGGACCAGAGGCTGACCGTGTGTGTGTGTGTGTGTGTGTGTGTGTGTGTGTGCACGTGTGCATGCGCACCCATGTGGACCAGAGGCTGACCGTGGCACCCTCACGGGTGCCCAGCACTCAGAAGGGACTCAAGAGACACCAGCTGAATAACTGAGAAAGCAAACCCACTTGGAGTCTTACCTCACTCTGCTCCTTGTCTGCCTGGACTTCCTTCAGCTGTCCCAGGAGCTTCTCTTGTTCCCGAGTCAGGGCCTTCACTGTGTCCCTAACCCTGTCAATGAGATAACAGTGTTGGGATGGAATGTTCAGACCTCAGACCCACGCTCTTCCAGAGCAGGGTCATAAACTGCTTTTCTTCCTTTTTTTTGGTTTGTTTTTTGGGACAGGGTCTTTCTGTGTTGCCCTGGCTGCCCTGCAACTTACTATGTAGACTGTAAGTTTGAGGCTCTCCTCAGCCTCCAGAGTGCTGGGATTAAAGGTGTATGCTACCATGTCTGGCTTCTTCCCTGTTTATGTACCACTGTTCAGGATGTTCTACCAACAGCCCCCTGTTTACACTCAATTAAGAGATAATAATCCAGTCTTTCAAAGACAATAGGCAGTCACTTTTGATTATAAACTTGTAGACCAGAAGGTGACATATGCAGAAGAGGCCACAGACAAATGGGTGCAGGATGTGCATGGGACACCAGTAAAACCTTACTTAATGAACAATGACATTTGAATTTTATATAATTTTCATTCACAAAATCGTCTTCTTTTATCTGATTATCAGCCACCAAATCATGTAAGAACAGGTGGTAGGCCTAAATGAAGTATATGAGGCATAGTCTGTGGCTCCTGGTCCAGGTGTCTCCTTGAACACACATGTATTGACCTGGGGCAAGGCTAGTACATCATGAAGCTACCTCTTGGATCATTTCACTTACTGCCCCAAGACTTGGGCAGAACTTCTCTTTCGTTTACAAAGATTTTTTTAAATTTACCAATGCTGAATTAAAGTAACCTAATGATGTTCTTTGATAAACAACAGAACTGAAGTGTTGAATTTGGTAAAGAATCTGAAAGACAGGTTTGGGTGTTGGTCAGTATTTATGCTATTTGATAGAAATAACTGTGATAAATATGCTTTTTTCCCCCATTTCTTTTCTTCCTTCTTCCTTTTGTTTTTTTGGAATAGGAACTTGTTACACGGCCCAGGTCTATATAACTCAGTATGAAGCCTAGGCTGGTCTGTAACTCAGTATGTAGCCAAGGCTAGTTCTATAACTCAGTATGTAGCCCAGGCTGGTCTATCACTCAACTATGTAGCCCAGGCAGGTCTAATTGGTGATCTTCCTGTCTCTGCATCTCCAATAGGTAGAGCCTGGCTCTGTACAAAACAAACAGCAGTGCCAGCTGTTTGATAATGAGAGAAGTTGTCCTCTTATACACCTTATGTCACTGTCAATGTTAAGATTCTGCGGCTTAGCCAGGCATGGTGGCGCACGCCTTTAATCCCAACATTTGGGAGGCAGAGGCAGGAAGATCTTTGTGAATTCGAGGCCAGTCTGGTCTACGTTAGTGAGTTCTAGGACAGCCAGAGCTACATAGTGAGACTGATTCAAAACAAAAATGAACAAACAAAAGGATTCAGTGGCTTATGCCTTTTCTCAAGGGAGAGATTCTCTTATATGCCTGGATCACCAGCTCCAGCATTTCTCTCTTTTGTTGTAGCGCTGGGACGAATGAAGCTAGGGACTTGCACGCACTCGAGAGGTGCTCTGACCTCTTGAGCTATGACACTGAACATTTCCAACAGTAGGAACAAAATCTAGTTCTTTTCCTGTGCTTTAAATATATGATTTATTTGTCTAGCGCATAGGCATGCTCACTCACATGACTATACATTATGAAGTCTTGCTACACTTTCCAGGCTAGACTCAAGTGATTCTCTCGTCTCAGCTGCCCCAGTGGCGGGGACTGTGGACATGCATTATCCTGTAGTGAAGTCTGAAATCAACCTTTTTATCTAGCATTGACTGTTTATTCCA
Organism: Cricetomys ansorgei; assembly: GCA_026225945.1. Classification (NCBI taxonomy): domain Eukaryota; kingdom Metazoa; phylum Chordata; class Mammalia; order Rodentia; family Nesomyidae; genus Cricetomys; species Cricetomys ansorgei. Next base: position 979,483 of record JAMJFZ010002087.1, on the reverse strand, counting down.
CCTCTAGTTCTGCTTAGCTTCTGCCGTACAGTAAATAGAGACCGATCTCTTTGAAGGTAAGGAACACAGAGGAGCATTAGGAAAGCTGGGTGAGAGCTGCCAGAAAGAAACCCCTAGTGACTCGAATACCCTGTATGAGATTGTGAAGGCCCAGAGAAACCAGTGGGACAGACAGTGTAGGTATGCCGCCTGAAACAGGAGAGCCAAGTGAAGGCCTTGTAAACAAAGGCCCTAGGGTTGGGAGGTACCCATACCTGTCCAGCTCCACCTCCTTCATCAGCACTTTGTCACTGATGGTCTGGATGTCATCCTCTAACTCCAGGATACGGGCCACATGCTCTCCCTGCTGCTGGCTCAGGATGTCCCTCTCTTCTGTGAGCTCCCCATGGGCCCGAGAAAGCCCCTGGAATTAAGGTTCCACCAAGGAAGACGGAGGGTGAGGGTAAGACTCAGGCTTAACGTTAGATACCCCACCTCTGTCCTTCCACTTTCCTTGAAGAAGCTGAATGGAGACATTGTTACCTGGGAATATGGCGTTGCGCCAGTATTCCTGGGTCCAAACAACTGAGTCCTATTACAAGTTGCGGACATACCTCTTACATATAGTCTCGCCTGTTACCCTTAAGACCATCTTAAGACTCTACTGACATCTTTCCTTTCTCCTGTTTGCTAGGCCTCAACCCCAACAGTCCCGACTCCTACCTTATATTGCTCTGTGAGCTCCGAATGCCCCTGCCTGGCAGCGGCCAAAGCAGTCTCTAGCTCCTGCACTCGGCTCCTCAGCTCTGTCACTTGATCCTCCAACTGCAGCTTCAGCTGCATCAGGTCATTCCGTTCCTGCTGGCTCTCATCCAGCTGGTTCTACAAGGGCACAAGGAGAAGGGGGTGTGTCTGCGAGGCACCATTATAGACTATAAATGCATCCTGGGGTAGAGCAGTGGTTCTCAACCCACAGGTTGAGACCCCTTTTGGGGTCAAACAACTCTTTCACAGGGGTTACCTAAGACCATCCACATATCAGATATTTACGACCCATAACAGCAGCAAAATTACAGTTATGAAGTAGCAATGAAAACAATTTTATGGGGTTAGAGAGATGGCTCAGTGGTTAAGAGCACTGGCTACTCTTTCCAGAGGTCCTGAGTTCAATTCCCAGCACCCACATGGTGGCTCACAACCATCTGTAATGGGATTTGATGTGCTCTCCTGGCATGTAGGTGTACATGCAGCTAAAACACACACACACACATTATATATTACATAAATAAAAGTTTAAAAAAAAGAAATTTATGGTCGGGGGTCACCAGAACATGAGAAACTGTATTAATAGGTCACAACATTAGGGAGATTGAGAACCACTGGTGTAGAAAAACCAAGGCAGTATGGCCCAGCTATGGTCGCTCTTAACTGTTAGCCCTCAATTACCTTTCAGCCAGGCCTAGCATCTTTACGGAGCAACTACTACAAGGATCCCTCCTCTGGCAGGGCACAATGACCCTATCTCTATGGAGTCAAGATTTGGGTAAATCTCCAATACAGTTTGTACTAGCTGAACCACTGAACTCCTCATTTGTGAGATTTATTTATTTAATAAAAAATTGTTTATTTTTATTTTATGTGCATTGGTGTTCTGCCTGCATGTGTATCTGTGTGAGGGCGTTGGATCCCCTGGAACTGGAGTTACAGACAGCTGTGAGTTGCCATGTGGGTGCCGAGAATTGAACCTGGGTCCTCTGGAAGAGCAGCCAGTGCTCTTAATTGCTGAGCCATCACTCCAGTCCCCATTTATGAGATTTAAATGAGAATACTCAATGTCCAAACAGAACAACTGGTAGCAGCTTGTATTATTTCTCACTTAGGTTTAAATATCTTCCTATCATGTTGATCAATGTATTTGTCAAGACCTGAGTTCCAGAGAGCAGAAGTTTGTCCAAATCACTGAGGAGCTACTAACTTTCACTTTCTGAGCAACTTCCCTCTCATCAGGAGAACGTCCTGCCTTCCCACCTGTCCCCTCACTTTCCCTCGGGCTCTCTTCCTAGTATCTGCCTTCACTCGCAAGACTCTTTTCTATCTGGTCCAGTGAAAATATTTATATAAGGTACATTTCTAAGATTAAATTTTCTAGTGTCCACTTTAATAAGAGGAACATTTCAGCAGTGAATGTACTTGCTGCTCTTGGAGAGGACTGGAGTTCAGTTCCCAGGAACTACATCAGACGACTCACAACCACCCATAACTCCAGCTCTAGTCTATGATTCTCCATCCCGGCTTCTGCATCCACACCTATGTACACATACCTGGGCTGAGAAAGGTAAATGAGGGATGGCAGTTAAGCGTACCATGGCTGGGCCAGCAAGATGGCTCACTACATAAAGGTACTTGCTGCCAAGCCTGGAAACCTGAGTTTATCCTTGGAACCTATACAGTAAGAGGAGAGAATCAACTCCCACAAGTTGATTTCTGACCTTCTCATGTGTTATGGCATGCATGTACCCACATATATACATACCTGCACACAAACATACACAGATACACACATAGGAATAAATAATTGTTAAAATACCAAGTGTTCAAAATCCAGTATGCTATCTTACCTATGACTGTACTTCAAATCACATTAGTGACACCTGAGGTGCCAAGGAGCCGTATGTGGCCAGCACCTCTGGTACAGGGTAAGACACTTCAGAGCTGCCTTAGCTGTGCTCTCTTCCTCTCTGTGTTCCCTGGGGCAGTTACCCTCTAATCTGTGGATCTCTTATAGACAGTGGCTCTCTGAGAAGGCTGGCTCAGTTCTAGGAACCCTGAGTCACACTGGCCTACAGTGGCTTGCTTTTCCTATGTGTCTGTGTCTATGTGAAGGCTGAGTTTCTTGAGAGCAGACCTTTAGTAACTCCAAGTGAAGTCTTCAGTTGAGGTGACAGAGGAATGATGGGTCCCTACAGATATCAATACAGGGAAGCAAACAACAAAGAGATAAAACCCAGTTCAGATCTACTACGCCAACCTGGATCAGACTTTGGGGAGTCTAATGACAGGTCGCTCATCGACAGCATATTTAAAACACAGCTCAATTTGGGGAAAGGTTTCCAGGCAGCCATCTTTCCAATCCAGATGCTTAAGGTGTGATTACAGGGAGACTCCTTTACAAAGTACCTGTGATCATGAGGGTGGGTCTGTGGCTAGAAGGCTTAGAATCTAGTGTGGTCTCTGGTGGAGATGGCATTGTGGTCAGCAAGCCATGAAGTCCACGTGACAGCTCCCTAAGGATGGGTAACTGATCCCTCTCTCTCGGGAGGGGAGAGTCTGGGATAAATCATTCTGGGGAATTTGGGTGAGGTCTGACTCCACAGACAGCGGAAAGATGAAGAGGTGGTTAACAACATCCACTCCCAGTCTTCTGGGGAGAAAAACAGGTAATTCCTTCGAGTAGGCCCCTCCATGATTAACATTCCTGATTCCCTGGTGCTCTGTGGGTGCAAGGTCCTCTGTGCCCCCTACAGAGGAAGGGAAGGGAAGTAGGAAGGGGGTCCTTGCAATGCTGTCCCTGGCATTCCTGGCCCAGGAACAAGTCTGCTATTCTTTCCTTACCTGAAGCACAGTGGCCTTAGGGACAACCAACAGGATGTCAGAGCCTCCATCAGCCTCCTCCAGCGTCACCAGCTCATCCATGGGCCTTGGCTCTCGGAACTGGAATGGGGGGCTCTGCCCACACACCCGGCCCTGGCGGTTCACGTATCGGAACTGATAGAGTTGGGCTCCTGGTTTGGGTAGGTAGCTGGCTGTGGGAAGAATGGCCCAGAACCCAATATGATTTCTGGCTCTCAAGTGGTAACAGGTCCCTCTTCCTATTAGGGAAGGAAACACGTTACCATGCTACCTACTGTCTATTCCCTTGTGACTAGTTCTTGGGATATGCTTCTTCCTCCTTCCTGCCAAGCTACCTTCTTTTTTCAAACTAATTCCCTCCTCATCACACTGATTCTAGTTGCCACTTACTGTGTGCCAACATGCACCACACACTGCACTACCAGTGTTCCCCAGATAATTTTAAATCCCTATATTGTTCCTACAAGCAGACACTCTCTTTTAAGTCACCTGTTCAATGCCAAACAGCTTGTAAAGCAGAGAGCTGAGATTTGAACCCAGACCTTTCAGACTGCTATGACTACTTTCTTCTGATGTCAAGACACGTCTCCTTGTCCCATGTTGGGAATTCCTCTTTCTTTGGGTAAATAGTGGGGTTAACACCCTTTAAATCTACCCTATAGAGTATAGAGTATCCTCCAACTCTAAGTCCCTGGTGCTGACCCTGTGATAACTTGCTGAACCTTGTTGGATACAGTCTTACAAGGTTTTTATTTTTATTATTTATTTATTTATTTATTTATTTATTTAGAGGCAGGGTCTGGCACATTGTCCTGGCCAGCAATGATATCCTGGGTTCAAGTTATACTCCAACCCATCCTCTATAGCTGGGATGACATGAGAGTACCATTAGGCCTGCCAACTAACAGTTGCATGTCTTTATATTTCTTTGTCTTCTGTGCTTTGCATGTCTGTTAGCCTACCACTTTGCCCCAAGTCACCACTTCCTTGTCTCCTCCGTCCCAGCCTCTCATCTTTCTTTATACCTTGGAACTGGACACTGGCATGGGTGGGGGAACCGTCAGCTGGATTTTCTGGCACTGAAGACCATACAAACGTGTGATAATCCCGAACACAGGCAGCTTCCACCTGAAAGAGAAAGGTATGATGAGAGAGTTACCATCTATGGGTGATGGAAGGGTAGGCAGGACTGAGTTAGTGGTACCAAGGACACTAAGAATCAAGTAAAGTTGGGGAACAGTATACTATCAGGAGAGAGAAAGATAACGTGGAGAGATGAACTTCACACAGATGGCTCCTGGCATCTGTCTCATCCTTCTCCCTGTCAGCTTGAGAATCTAAGGACCTCATCACCCTCATAGTCTAACCAACCTGTGTCCCTTAAGCCTGAAGCAGGAGAGGGTCTAGGGATACCTTGAAAATGCCAATCCAGTCACTGGCACTGGGAATGGTGCCGGGAGGCAGAGTGTAGTGGCATTCCACCTTGGTGTTGGGGATGTAGGTCCGGGCTACATTCAGGAAGTTGACTCCGCCCCGGGATGGTGCCCGGCTTAGTGATGACTCTTCCATCCTGTCCTCAAGATGCCTGCTGTTCTATGAAAGAAAAGTGTTGGCAGACGTAAGTCTTTCCATTCTGTTTCCCTCCCCTGACCCATGTGCACCCATAGTCTCTGTCACTACCCAGGACACACTTGTTTTCCAGCCCCAAAGGTCGTGGGACCTTTTCAAGGTGTCACTCTTACCCTCTGGGACATAGGGCTTGCCTTCCAAGTCAGTTCCCCCATCCCACCACGCTGTACCCTCTCTGGATTACAGGTCCTCACGTGTCTAATTTCTGTTCTTTTTCACTATCCCACTGGCCAAGTCTCACTACTCAGTCTCTCCTTTTCATCTTTCAGCTCCTTGGGAATTCCAAATCCTCCTGTTTTTTCCCTTCTATCCCCTCACCTTCTGGCTCTGGAATTTAAATCCAGCTGAAGTGGAGGCCCTTCTCAGTCTGTGCAGGTCTCCCTTAGGTAAGATTCCCAAAACAACAACTAATCTCTGCTGACAATGAGCCAGAATGAGTTTGGGAATAGCCTCATCCTGGCTCCTCTGCTCTTAGCACACCCTGTCTGTGAGTTGTTTATCCAGATCAACTCTAGGGAAGCAGAAGAAAGCAAGCTTTGGCTTTCCTCCAAGAACTAGGGAAGGGGAGGATAATAGGAAAGACAGGTTCTGTCCCTCAACATCTGTTTCAGGAAGTCAAAAATTCTGGAGGTGGCAGTGCAAGGGTGGAGTAAAATATTCAGCAGGAAGGCAGTGGTGTAGGGAGACGGAATGTGGGGGCCTGGAGCCAGGAAAGCCCCACCCTCAGGCAGGGGACAGGTTGGGAACTGGGTAAGTAAGGGGTCTGGAGAAGTACATTTAATGCTGAGAAAAGGGAGAGAGTTCAACAAGGAACATTCCCCCCGACCCTCTTTTCAGACAGGGTTTCTCTGTGTAGTCCTGGCTGTTCTGGAACTCACTCTATATACAAGTCTGGCTTTGAACTCCAGAGATCTACCTGCCTCTACCTCCTAAAGCTGTGGGTCATTTTTTTCACAGCTTGCCCACAGCAGAGCTAGAAACCTAATGGCTTACTGGCTGTTAGCCCAGCTCCAGTACCCCTTCTCCATTTTCCGTTGGCTCCTTTTAGCCTCAATTCTAAGTGTCCACTCTTGTCACATGCTTGAGTTAGTGGTAGAAGATATACAGATAGGATGGAGTTGGAAGTTCAAGTTAACTAGGGAGATTAGAAAATACGGAGTAGGTGAGAACAGATAGTAAAACAGCCAAGAGTACAGGACGGGGGCGGGATAGCTTGGCGTGTAAAAGTGCTTGTCACTAAACCTGACAACTCGAGTTCAACCACTGGGATTTACTTGGTGGGAGGAGAAAACTGATTTTCCCAAGTTGTTCTCTGACTTCTGCACACTTACACAAACACACACACACACACAGTGAAATAAGTTTTTCAAAAAGGAGTAGTACTCAGAGATGAATAAGAACAAAGTATGATGTACATGTTTGAAAATGTCTTAATGAAACCCATTGGTATGTTAACTTAAAAAAAATAAAAAATAGCTGTGTAGTGGTGGCACACTGGAGGCAGAGGCAGGCGGAGCTCTGTGAGTTCGAGGCCAGCCTGGTCTACAGAGGGAGTTCCAGGACAGCCAGAGTTACAACAGAGAAACTCTGTGTTGAAAAAACAAAACAAAATAAAGAACAAAAAAGAAAAACAAAAGTGCTCCTCAATCCAGGGCTCCGAGGAAGCCCTGTTCTCTCCAGCCCTCAAATCTGCTTCCTGTGTCAGCTGCAGCTGATGTGTCCGATCAGCCGTCACTACTAGTCATACACACGCACCCAAACATCATCACAAACCCACACCAGGTTGAGACGGTGGGGGAGGAACTTTAAAAGAAATCAAGACACTCCACGGAGATGAAAAGATGAGCCAGCAATGCAAAAGGAAACAATTTCTTACTCAAAAAGAGAGTGGACTGAAACTATTTCAGCGTCTTTTTTTTTTTTTTTTTTTGATTTCTATCTCTGAAAAATCTGTCGTTACATCTAGTCCGTGTTTTCTTCAAATGCAAGTCTTCTGAGGACAGGGTGAGTGTGAACTGTCTCCAAAGGGCTATGCGCTGAGAACCCCTAAACCCTTCCCTCCCCACCAAGAAAACCCGTAACAGCTGCCGACATTCCCCACGACCGAGAGTCCCGGGGCAGGTGCGTGTGTGTCTTCTCCGCCGTGGGGCTCTAGCGTGTTCTGGCTTTCCACCAGTCGGAAGTTTCCCCTCGGGGGTTCCGCGCAGTGAAGGCCTTTGGGTCTCTGCCTTTGGGAGAGGGAAGGTTCGTGACGGCGACAGGACCGAGTGTCTCCGTCCCTTCGGGCCTCCGTAAGCGATCGAGCTTTACAGAGGAGGCCTCACGGGAGAGCGAGGACAAAGCGGGGGCTACCTCTCAAGGCCCCCCTGAAACCAACAAACCCCGAAACGTGGGGTGGCTTCTTCAGTGGTAAGGTATTAAACCCTAACGAGCCTGCCGTCCTCTTCACAGTTCTCTCGGATCAGCCTTCCGCCGGCTGAGAAGCGGGCGGACCACCCCTCCCCCCCGAGTAAGCCCACCCTCCGTTAGGCCAAGTTTCTTACCCCACAGACGGATCAGCTGTTCCCCTCACCTTTCACCAACAACAAAAACAGCACTCCGACTGCAGGGGAGGGGAAGAGTGGCGCGAGAACTTCTGGGGCTTGTGGTTCTTCTGTGGGTCGAGGCCGCGCAGTTCTCTGCCTCCAGAACTACAGTTCCCAGGAGGGAGCGCGCGAGGGGCGGGAAAGAGGGCGGGGGCGGCTGTGGAACTCAGCGTGGCATCCCGGGAGATGTAGTTCTCACTTCCGAGGCAGTCCAGGAGGGTGTGGCCACCAAAGGACTTCACGGCCCATGATTCCTCAGGAAGGGCGGGCTGCTTTAGTGGTGGCTGGTGATTCGTAGCGTGCTTAGTGGGAGGGTTGACGGCTCCAACGAGTTCTGCATAGCTTCTTTCAGGGCATCAGATCGCTTCCAGCGCAGGCTTCTTGCTCGCTTTGCAAGTTAACTTACTAGATAGGTCGTGGTGTTATAGCTACTGACAAAAGAAGAACTTTAAGGAACCGTGTAGTGTCAAGGTTATTGTAGAACTCTGCCAGCCCTGTTCCAAGCTGGTCTCCATGTTGGAGATGGGTAGTTGTAGTGTCTGTCTGTCTGTCTGTCTGTCTGTCTGTCTGTCTGTCTGTCTGTCTATCTATCTATCTATCTATCTATCTATCTATCTATCTATCTATCTATCTATCTATCCCTTGCCCTGACTCAGGGGCCAAGGAGTCTGATAACACTCACACACCTTCAGTACTCCCCCTAGAGTGGCTTCTAGGTCTAGAAAGATGGTACATTGCCTGAGGTGGTGGCCAGGAGCTGTGGCATGAGAAGCATGCCATTGACAAGGAAGCTTGGCATAATGCAGGACCTGCCACAGCTCACAAACAAGCTACTTAGGCCTGTTTACCCAAGCCTTTTAACTGGCTTAAATTAATTAGAGTAACAAGTTGTTGCTTTGTTTTTTAATTTAGAATAGGTGAAAGAGTCACACTGTTCTCACACCCCCAGTCACTTAAGTCGCTTAAGGCCAAGTGGACCCAGCCCTGTGGACCCCTCTCAACCTGGGAAAGTTCAGACTTCTCCCTGTCTCTATATTAAAGGATTAAGTAAGACGTGACGGCACCCACCTGTAATCCTAGCAGTTGAAGAGGCAGAGGCAGAGGGATCCTGGAGATTTCAGTGAATACACAGTTACATTTCTAAGGATGGCTGTCCTCTTTCTAGATGCCTGTTTAATTATCTGCTGCAGTGGGTCCCACCCCCCCCCAGACACTTTGTAGTTTTTTTTTTTTTTTCTTTTAAGACTAAATAGGGAATTTGGTGCTATCCTTGGGTGCCTTTCATTTGAAGATCTTCAAGCATTAAGTCCCTGGGCTGCACAACATTAAGATGATATGTCTGTGTCATTTGTCAGCATTTATGAGTTAGGGCACAGCAGCTGGATGGGAAGAGGCTGAAGGTCCCTGGGTGAGTTAAGAATGAAGCCTGTCCAAAGACTCAAGTCTCAAATGTTGTTAATTTTTGTCTTCAAATGAAAGCTGTAAAACTATCAGGCTCAAGTAGAGCTAGAAATCATAACGACTTCATGCTTGGGGTGCTTTCAGTGTGTTTAAACAGCCATGCAGTGCAGGCCCTGTTGTCATCCCCATTTTACATACAGTGAGACTGAGGCACAGCTGAAGTAACTTGGGTTAACCCAGCTAGCAAGTGGTAGAATCAGGGTTCAGGTTCCGGCAGTCAGCACACCTATTAATGTGGTTTTAAGTTCTGTTGTAAGGAGCAGTGCTGTTAGTCAGGGCATAAATATTCACGGAGCTTTTATGTGCTCAGTGAAGGCACGTGGCGATGGGAAGCAGCATCGTTCAACTAGGATGTGTCAGTACTGCGCTGGATGTTCCGTATATTTCACTGAAGGAGTAAATACAGACACTGAAGAACATATTTGATTTGAATACTTTGTCAAGTATTTTTCAATGAAGAAAAAAACTTACTTTAGGATGAAACCAAGATTCAGAAATGGGACTGGGTAATGGCCACTGTACCTGTAATCAACCTTGAAGTAGAGGCAGGATTATTAAGCATTCAAGGCCACCCTTAGCTACATACTGAGCTTGGGGGCCAATTTCAGCTACAGGAGACACTGTCTCGACAATGTCTCGTCCTTGGCTCATCGTTGGCTCAAAACAATGGCTCATCAGGTTAAAGCACTTGTCGAGGAATCGTAGCCACATGAGTACAATCCCTGGACGCCAACTGGGAAATGTGGATGTGATCACACATGACTACCTCTCAGCATTTCTATGTCAAGTGGACCGTAGTCACAGGAGAATTGCCCAGACTCTCACTGTCCAGATAGCACGGCAGAGACAAGTCTTCACATGTAACAATGACACTCATGTCACCTGAATTCACACACACACGCCACAACACAACAAATGATAAATAAACATTCAGTTATGGCCTGGAAAATGCCTCAGTGATTAAAAGCACTTGCTGTTCTCCCAAAGGATTCAAGTTCTATTCCCAGCACCCACATAAAAGCTCACAACTGTAACTACAGTCCTAGGGTATTGCTCTCTTCTGACCTCTGTAAGCTCCTGAACACACATGGTACACATATATAAAGGCAGGCAAAGCATTCATACACAAAAAATTAGGATAAATATTTTTCTTAATTAAAAAACAAGGGACTGAAGAGATGGCTCAGAGATTGAGAGCACTGAGTGCTCGTCCAGAGGACACAGGTTAGATTCCCAGCAGTAGCTAGCAACTGTCTGCAACTCCAGTTCCAGCAGTTCTCACGCCCTCTTTTGGCCTCCAGGGTCACCAGGCACTCCTGTGGTCGCACAGACGTACATGCTGATGTCTTAGTTAGGGTGTCTGTGGCTGTGACAAAGCATCATGACCAGAAGCAAGATGTGGAGAAAAGGGTTTATTTGGCTTATACTTCCACAGAACTGATCTTCATTGAAGGAAGTCAGGATACAAACTCAAGCAGGGCAGGATCCTGGAGGAGGAGCTGAGGCAGAGGCCAGAGAGGAGTGCTGCTTACTGGCTTGCTCCTCATGCCTTGCTCAGCCTGCTCTCTTATAGAACCCAAGTCCACCAGCCCAGAGATAGAACCACCCACAATGGGCTGGGCCCTCCCCTATCAATCACTGATTAAGAAAAGTCTTTTTGCACCGACAGTGACACATGCCTTTAATCCCAGCACTCTGGAGGCAGAGGTAGGTGGATCTCTGAGTTCAAGGCCAGCCTGGTCTACAGAGTGGTTCCAGGACAGCCAGGGCTACAAAAAAACAAAACAAAACAAAACAAAAAAACCTGTCTCAACCCCTCCGCCCCAGCCAGATATATGGAGGCATCTTCTCAGTTGGGGTTCCGTCCTTTCAGATAACTCTAGTTTGTGTGTCGAGTTGACATAAGACCAGCCATCACAAGACGAAATACCCATATACACAAAATAAATAATACATATTTTTTGGTTTTTTGAGAGAGGGTTTCTCCATGTAGTCTTGGCTGACCTGAAGTTTGCTCTGTGGCTTGCTCAAACTCATGGATCTGCTTATCTCTGCCTCCCCAGTGCTGGAATTAAAGGCATGTGCCAACACCGCCCAGCTACATAATTTTTAAAAAAATTAAAAATTAAAACCAAGAAAAACATTTTGAGGTACAGTCATCATTTCCTGCAGAAGGCCCTAAGCTTAGTGACCTTAGTGACCATCTATTGGCTGGGCCTATAATTCCAGCTATTGGAGACTAAGGTAGAGGGCTCACAAGTTCAGAGCCTGATGGGGTTGCAGAGCGCGTCACATCTAGCCTGGGCAACGTAGCGAAGCTCTGCCTCCAGATACAAAGTAAAAAGAGCAGGGTAGATGTCGTTCAGTGGTAGAGCACCTGCCTACTGTGTGGAAGGTCCCTAGGTTCAGTTCCCAGCGTCGTAAGGAGAACTCACGTGTTGAGGACAGTAGAGCCTCAGGACAGAAGGAACCTGGTTGGTTCCCTGTGTCACTACCAACCAGGCCACACTTTGGGACTCGACAGTGATTTCGGTTTTGTTATGTGACTAAAGATTTGGGACCCATTTTTTTTTTTTTTTTTTTTAGTAGCAAATGTTTTCTTAATTCATCAGAAGTTTGGACTCATTCAATTAGGGAGTTAGTTACTGATGATTTGTTACTGTTGTTGTTTTGTTTTTTGAGACAGGTTTTCTCCCTGTAGCCCTGACTGTCCTGGAACTCCCTTCGTAGACCAGGGTGGCCTCCAACTCACAGAGATCTGCCTGCCTCTGCCTCCCCAGTGCTGGGAATAAAGGTGTGCGCCACCACACTTGGTTGACTTTTTTATACTTTATTTAATGTGCACCACAGTGCACATGTGGAGGCCAAGGACAACTCTCAAGGGTCAGTTCTCTCCCAGGAACAGAACTCAGGCCATCAGCCTTGACAGCAAGTCCAAAGCTTCATCCACTAAGCCATCTAACACAGGGTCTCCCTGTGTACTCCTGGCTGTACTGGGACTCGATATGTCAACCAGGCTAGTATTGAACTCTCAGAGATCCCCTGCCTTCTCAGTGGTGGGATTAAACGTGTGTGCCACCGTGCTCAGCACTGGAGTTTTTGACCAGGGAGAGAGAGGCTATGAGGACAGATGGAATTTGTGATGAACAAGGAATACTGAGTGAGGATGGGAGACTTGGGGGCTCTCTGAAGGTTGTGGAGGGGGTGGCTTAGAAACAAATATTTTCCTGAAGTGGGTTCCTCCCCAACACCTCCATGCTGGGATGGAACTAGAGTACTGTACAAGCTAGGCTAAGCGCTCTGCGGCTGAACCACACCCTAACCCTTTCCTGAAGTTTTAGGTCTCTTTCGTAAAATTCCTAACTTTGGTGTTTGTCCTCATCCAGCCCAGTGCCTGTACGAATGACGAGTATTGAATGGAAGTTGTCTCTGGCCTCTTAGCTGTGAGGAGCCATCATTATCCGAGTGCCTGCTGTGTGAGAGGTACCCTCTCTTTCAGTGTGTCATCCATATGCCACGCCGGGTACAGTCTGAGTTCCACAAAGACAGAAGAAACAAACGGTGAGGAACCTGGGCTAGGCGTCCTAGTAAACACCTGAAATTCTAGCACTCTAGAGGCTGCGATGGGAGGGAGGATTGCTGCTAGTTCAAGACCATCCTGGGCTACAGAGTAAGATCCTGACTCTGTTTCCATCTCCTGGAAACCTGAGACAGGAGGTTTAGTTCCCGAGTTGTTAGGGTCAGAGCCTGGGCTCTGCTACCTGTGCTCAGTAAGCCAATTACAGAGGCAAGAGAGGCAAGCAACAGTGAACAGCAGGGAAGGGGGATTTACTCAATAGAGCCACAATGGGAAGAAAAAAAACATAGGTGATCTAGTGACCTCAAGCCCCTTCTTGAGGTCCTGACATGAAGTATAAAGACAAGGCAAAAGGAATCCATAACTGAGTCCTGGTCAAACTGAGGTCCTGCCCTTCATCATCGTCTGGCTCCAGTCTGTCCTGCAAGATGAATCTGACAAAGGGTCAGAACTGAACGAGATCTCTGGGACACAAGTCCTCCCTCTAGCTGGCACCAGACTTTCTCAGCAGGAGACTCCTGGGAAATCCCAGTTTCTTGGGGCCTTGTGGGCCATTGTCCCAGCAGTATGATACTCAAAGAGAGGAACCAAGGGCCTCGAAAGCGCCAGGACAGTCACTAGATGTTTGAGGCTGGCCTGGCTACATACTGAGTTCAAAGATACAGAATATAGGGTACAGAATGAGACTCTATCTCAGACATAAATGAATGAAGGAAGGAAGGAAGAAAGGAAGGAGGAAGGGAGGAAGGACGGAAGGAAGAAGAAAAAGTAAAGAAAATACGAAACAGTGCTCAGATACTGCAGCCACTGCTAAAGTTTCCCAGCTGCAGACTCTTGGGCACAAGAAAAGTATGAGCCTAATGTTTTGAGACAGGATCTCAAAGTGCTGCCCAGGCTTCATCTCCATCCTCTGAGCTCAAGCTATTCTGACTCAGCCTCCCGAGTCACTGGGGACACAGACACAGCTTAGTTCAAAGTTTGAGTCTTCTAGGTATTTATTTATCGACAGGGTCTCCTGTAGCTCAGAGCTACATAGAACTCACTGTGTAGTCAAAGGTGACCTTGAACTCTTGCTCTTTTTGCCTCCGCTTCCAGAGTGCTGAGATCACAGGTCTGTCCTGCTTGGCCGGCTTTGGACTGTTATCCAATGCCCTCTTTCTCTGGTCCTAGTATCAGTTATTTTTCCTGTCGTTAAGATAAAATACCCTACAAAAATAACTTAAGGAAGAGAGGATTTCATTTGGTTTATAATTGTAAGGGGTGTCCATTGTGGTGGGGTAGGGGTAGTAAGTGGTAGGGGGGCTGCGGATCACAGCATATCCAAAGGAAGGAAGCAGAGAATGAATGCTGGAGCTGTCTCTGCCTCTCTCTCCAATACTGGAGACCGAGCCCAAGGGCTCACATCTGACGAGGAAACACTGGGCCACTTAGCTACACTCCAGTCCAGCTTTCCCTTTTTCATTCAGTCCAGAACCCACCCCAGCCCATAGAATGGTACTACCTACGGTTAAAGCGAATCTAGAACGGGTCAAGGCGACAGACAGTGTTGGTCACCACAGTCCTCTTACTTCATCACTTACTTGGCTGGGGAGGGTGTGGAATTCCAAGAGATGCTCTGGTCTGTGGCTCTTTCTCCCTCAGCAGACCAGAACTGCGGATAACATCAGAGTTCTCCCATCTCTGTCCTCATCTAACCTGCAGCTGAGTTCTCAGGAAGAAATGAGTTTTCTTAGCTTCCAGTTTTAGAGGCAGTAGATTGAGTAGCCCCTGTGGTTCCTCCTCTTAAAGGATTAATGGTAATCAAAGATGGCAGTGAGTGGGAGCCAGAGGGGGAGAGAGAGGTCACAGAATAAAACAGGAAGCCATGCAACAATCCAGTACTTGGGCTCTCTAGGCTGACCTGAGTTCCAGGAGAACTACCTTAATCTTTTCCAAAGGCAGGAACCCCAGGGCCTAAGGAGATGGTCTCTACCTCCTAGAGTTTATATATACCCACCCCAAAATTCCTACTGTGAGCACTTTGGGAACAACCTCCACCCAAATAATAGAGCTTGCTAGTTGTGGTGGTGATGCTCTCTTGTAATCCCAGGAGGCAGGAAGGTCATGAGTCAAAGGCCAGACTCAGCTATGAATAAGAGAGCCTGTCACAAACAAACAAAAAACAGCTATCACCTCAGCCAGTTTTCTGCAACGGGGAGTAAGATGCAGCTTTGGAAATTAAATTATGCATTCATTCACACCAATCATTTGTATTTATTGAGTCGATCTTTTATGTGTGTGTGTGTGTGGTGTGTTCATGTTCACATATGCATGGGTACATGTGTGTGTGCTGCATGTGGAGACCAGATACTGGCATCAGATGTCTTCCCTGATTGCTCTCCATTTATATATTTGAGGCAGGGTCTCTCACTTTAATCAGGAGGTCAGCTAGTCTAGTTAGCCAGCTCACCCCTGGGATTCCATGCTTCCCAAGTTCTGGGACTACAGGAAGAATGCACTCCCCTCCTGGCATTGACACGGGAGTCAGGGTGGGGCTTTACCCGAGGAGCCATCTCTTGATCCCTTGAGTATGTTTTAAATAAGCCTGTGGACTAACTGTGGAAGAACAGCCAGTGACATTCGGATCTTTCTAATGTCAAAGGCCGTTTACACCTTTGGATTTGTTTGATTTCCACAACCAACAGTGCGAAGTAGGTCATATCATTACAATGATATGATTATTTTTGTACTAGGTACTGAAACTTTGGCCTCACAGATGCTAGGCAGGTGCTCTGTGCCTCATGATGTAATTTTTATGAAAAGAAAAAAAACCCAAACAACCAACACTCAGGAACACTGATAATTTGATCAAAATCTCGTAGCTCCTATGAGATGCATGTGAAAAATTTCTACTTCCCGGTGCTCCTGTATCTCTGCCTGAATCACAGGCAGGAGATGCACAGAGGCTCGATGGCCACCAGCTCAGTCACAGAACATCAAGCTCTGCCTCACAGAGACGAAGCAGAGGGTGATAGAGCAGACGCCCAACATCTTCCTGCAGTCTCTTTGTGCATACACACATACACAGAGAGAGACACAAAATACAAATAGAAAGGAGGGGTGGGGTTGGTGCTGGGAGAGGAGCCACAGGGAGGAGCTGTGCATGTTTCTCAGGTGTTAGTGCCAAGAGGAGTTTGCAGACAATAGCTGTGTCTTTGTATTGTACAGAACATTTGCCCACTGCATGCAAGTCCTTCTGGTTTCAGCTTCTGCCTGAACGGAGAAATCATCCCTACCCTATACATCTGGCTGCACCCTATAATCCCCATGTTTGACAGGGCGCACTCTAAAGAAAGGAACTGGATGCTTTGTCAGCTCAGGGCCATTCCTTTCACACCTGGAGTTGGGAATGGAGGCTCTGCCTGGGGCCCAGGCTGGTGTGGTGCTCACCTACATCTTTCTGGGTTAGTTATTTTTTGCATAGCTCTGAACAACGTCCCTAAGAAAATAATGTAAAGGGAGAAAGGTCTACTTTGGCTCATAGCTTCAGAGGGTTCAATCTACGGTTGCTTGGCCCTGTGGGATTTGGGCAAGACATCACAGTGATGCAAGTGTGTGGAGGAGGATTGAAAGGGCACCGGGGACCAGAAATATCCTTTAGAGGCATGTTGTCAGTTACCCCCTCCTTCAGCCAGGCCCCACCTCCCAATGTCTCTACCACTTTCCCCAAGTAGCACCACCCATTATGGACCAAGGGCTCAACATGGGAGCCTATGGGAGGACAGGGCACGTTCACATAGCAACAGTCTGGATCCTTCTTTCTGTCTCTCTCTATTCACAGATTGTGTGGCATTTTGGAGGGTGGAGTGCCTGGGCACCTAGCCCACCACTTCCCGCCCCAATCTGGCCCTGGGCACAGGCCACATGGTGCTGGCCATCGGACTGGCCTGCTGCCCATCTATTATGGCCTCAGCTGCTGGGCTGGCACACTGACCAAAGGAGCCAGTCCTGCCCTCCCTCAGTCCTGTTCCTGGGTAGAAGCAGCAGTTTGATGAGGCCATGCTGGACAGGGGTGGGAGGTGGTGGTGAGTGAGAGCTTGGGATGGAGAATAGCTCGTTATGCCCTGAGCAGGTATGTCACCTGCACCTACAGGGTGCATATGGCTGATGAGAGCTATGAATGTGGACCAACACAAAATTGTAAACTTACTTAAAACATTGTGAGAATTGTGTGTGTGTGATTGAAACAACCACCACCTTGACCGTGAGGTTCCCAAGCATGAACTCTGTAGATGACGATGTCATTTTGCAGTCCCAGAAGGTTGGAACGCCACTGCTGCATTGCTGGGCTGCAGGCCTTGGAGGAGAAGCAGCTGCTGGGTAAAGCAGGGTACTAGAGGGAGGGTGGTGACTCCCCACTGGGCCTTCTTGTCTCTCCTTCTTTAGAGTCTGTGCAAAGCACATGGCCTAAGCACCCCTCATGCTGATGGGCATGCTCCCAGCAGAGGTGTGGAAGGGTCTCCTCACTGTGGGACAGACATGTAGCTATGCCCAGGATGTGAATTTTGAGGTAGCGTTACGTTAGGGTACGGAAGAGTGGGCATGGGCTGAGGCACTATCTCTGATACGTGGGGAACCCAACCTGGAGGTGGTGGGGGACAGTGGCTCTCCCTGCTGATGGCAGAACTCAGTCCATCCTTTGCAGGTGGTGAGGGGTGGTGCTGTGTGGGGTGTGGGCTGTACTTTGTCCTTACATCTATGTGCACTGTATGTTCAAATGTGTGAATACCCTGAAGAGATGGCGGGTGGGGAGGGGGGCAGGAAGCCTGAAAAAGATAGGGAATTTATGAGGCGCTTTTGTCGGGAGACAGTCGTAATGAAGAAAATTCAATTTTCTGCAGCTCCGAGAGTCAATATGTTAAATCTTGGAGAAGCTACGGAGTGACAGCAGAATGGCAAAGTCAATGGGACGTGTGTGGGAGGGAGGCGGCTGCCTGTGTCTGCAGCCAGCCGCCTCCTCTCCATACCCTTGAACTGAAGTTGGGGGACAGGATGGTACCAGATACCTGAGTTCTTGGAAGTTCCTTGCTCCTGCCCAGCCTCGTGGCTGTCTTCTCAGGCCTGCTTTTCCTAGTGAGAAAAGCTGCCTTTTCCCATCAGCTTCACCCTAGCACCAGCTTACCAGGAAGTCCTCGTAGTCTAACTGGTTCTCTCTTGATGCAGTTGATAATTTTATAGTGGTTGTTTCTAACCTAAAGTCATTAACAGGAAGTTTTCTTTCTAACTTTTCATTCTCTTCATCAACATATCCTCGGCTGGCTCCTATTTCCAACCAAGATTCAACTTTCTACACCCAGTTTTCACCCTCTTTCAGCTTCCTGTTCCAGAAGGAAGCTCACTAAGAGCTGGGGGTGGGGGGGTTTGCTCCGTGAGCTTAGTGTCACCAGGAGCCGTGATTAGCCAAGCTGCTGGCTGTGTAATTGGCGTGTGCCCGCATCCCCCAGGGTCTGGTGTGTTAACAGCGAGTCCCTGTGGTGAGTAAGGAGATCTGGGTCCATGGCTGGTTGCACACTCTAATTAATTAGTGCTTCTCTGGTGCAGGGGAATGAGGAGAAGCTGGGGGAGGCCACGTGGGGGCGTCTCAGACTGAGATTCTAGCTCTTCAGAGCCCAGAGGTCCAGGAGGCCTGAGGGAATGGGGTTGGATGGGAGTGGGCTAGGGGCAAAGAGGCTGGCCATGTGCTGGCGGCCCTGGCTTGGTACAGGCGTGTACCCTCAGCTAAGGCAGGTCCCAGGCACCAATCTTGTCACTCATCTTCCTCCAGACACCCAGGAAGATGTGGAGGACCAGGGCTCTCTGGCTTCCCAGCCTCATTCTTGTCTGCTCACAGCTGCCTCAACTTCCCAAGATATTTCTCCACCAGCTATTTTCACTCCCCTCACACTCACGAGGCTCGGGAGGGCCACTGCCGGCCCCTTCTACACATGCACGCACGTGCGGACACCTCGGCCCTGGGCTGACTTTCCAGTCTGGAGGCCTCTTCTGTTGCTCTGCTGTGGATCGAACCCAGACCTTTGCCTACGCTAGGCAAGTAGTCTACCACTGACCTACAGTAAGAGCCCTTGATTACTACAGCAGCAAGAAAGACTACGGTGAGAAGCGGGAAGGAACTCCGGCAGCCGGAGGGCTCTGCTCGTTTGCTGAGGCCGAGGTCTGTGTCTGGAGCCTCGAGGGACTAAGATGACCAGGCGCCCTTCCCACCCCTCACGGAGATCCTTCTCTAACGCTGAAATTGAGCAAGGTGTGTGGGGCGGGGAGGGCGGGAGAGAAAACCCGCAGAATTGGAGATGAGGCTGCGGCGTGCACTCTGCCTTCCATGTGGCGGCACGAACCCGGTTCCCGCGCCCGGTAATTGCTAAATTACCCGCCATCTGCTCAGCTCTCAGACATAAATTATCTGCGAGGAGAAAAGCCACAGAGGCGGCGTACTTTCCTCCCGCCCGCCCAAACTCGGGCGAGGGTGGGCTCGGGCAGCACAGGCCTCCGTCCTGCCGAAGGGGCAGCAGCCCAAGGGCGCACGGAGGGCCCCCCGGGCGGGGCGGGGCAGGGCGGGGCCCGATGGGCGGGGCCCGATGTGGACAGGCCTCTCGGGGGGCGGGGCGCTCAGGCCTCCCAAGGGTGGGGACCTGTGCGGTGGGCGGGGCTTCTTACAGGTGACGGGTTTTGGCGCGCTACTTTTCTCTACCCCGCTCCAGGCCGTGCCCCTGGGGAGTCACAGGAGCAGGGCTGGAGAGGGGGACAGGCCGAGGGCATGTGCAGTACCTCGCCCCGGGACCTTCGGTTCTGAGGGCGGAAGGGGAGTGAGAGGGGCAGAAATGACGGGCGACGGATAAGAGGGTGCAGTGCAGGTTGCAGGCATGCAGAGTTGGAAGGAAAGGAAGATGGGAGGGGCAGGTGAGGTGAGGAGCAGGCACGGAAGGTGGGGAGCCAAGATGGGCACTCAGAGATGGCAGGGTGAGCCCCGTGGGCCTGGAGGCATGGAGAGCCCGAGGAGGGTCGGAAGGCAGAGAGAGCACACAGTAGAGGGCCCAGGGAGCCGAGGCCGAGCCAGGCAAAGCCGGGGTGCCTTGGACGGTTCCAGGAAGGTGGCATCCTAGACCCACCTGCCTAGACCCACCCTAGACCATCCTAGGCCCACCATCCTAGACCCACCAGGCTGGGGCCTGGCTCTCGGGAGTTGAGCAGCAGGGGTGCCAGCCTCTCCCCGAGCTGCAGGCACCTGTAGGGTGTGCCCCTGGGTGGGGGCGGGAGGGCGACCCCAGCTCCGTGCAGCAGGGAGTGGGGTTTGTGCGGAGCGATTGTTTAGTATTCATGGGGCGACGCAATCTCTCCCACATCTGCTTAGCACAGCAAGTCCTGTCATATAACTGTCTCCCGCACTGTCTGTCCATAAAGAATGTCTCGGAATTGGTGTAATTCAGAGAAATTAATGACGACTTTCTGCGGGACGGCTCCCTGGGGGATGATTAACACTTCATCGTCCATCTGATGCGCGGGGCCCAGCGCTCCATCGCGAACATTTGGGCCGTGGCCAGCCGCATTAAAGGTTATTACGGAAAACGCGACCTGCAAACCGGCGAGAGGCATGATGGACCAGGGGGGAGGGAGGACGGGGGAGACCATCCGAACCGGCCGAGGCTGAGATCAAGTTTCCTGAGGTGTGCTCGTCTGGCGGGTCTGATGCTGAGGGAGCATGGATTTCTACTTTAGACCGTGAAGGACTGGGAGGGTATTGGGGAGCTGCTAGGTCTCACCTCACCTCGGAACTGAGGGAGTGGAGTTGCTCTTCGTGGGGGTGGGGGAGTGCACTGCTAATGGAGGCTTTCCTTGCCTCTTAGTTATCACAGCACAGTTAGGTGCCGTGTAACCCAGACTCAGAGAGGTTGTGTCATTTGTCCAAGATAGCACAGCTCGTGAAGACACCAAGGGAGAATTTCAACTCTTACGCTTCCCACCACACCATGGGGCAGCCTTATTAAATGTCTGCCTCAACTTCCCGCACAAGGGGGTGATAGCTAAGTGCTCAAAAGTGTTTGTTTGGTGGATGAGTGCATGAATCACCTATGTAGGCGCCACCTCTGGTCTGGACCAGAGTCCTGAAGACTCTGGTGGCAGAAAATGGTGCCATTGTGGGCCTGGAAGCATAGTTTCCTAGAGCTTCCCTGAGCAGTCTCAGCCCCAGGAGAAGGTTCTAGTCCTGGGTCTGTAGGAAGGGCTACAGCATGCAGACAGTGCTGATAAGCATTAGAGAGCAAGCTTGTGTGGATGCCTGTCAGTGAGGTATGAGTCACGGGAGTGCGCATTGCATGTATGTGGGAACACACGTGCCACATGTGTGAATATCACGCCTAAGTAGTCTGCCCCTCCCAGCCTTTGGCTCCCCTCACTCTGTCTTAGAGGGCAGAGTTCTCACAGCTTTTGTTTGTGACCTTGAGACTCTGGGGCACCATGCCCAGGGCAAACTTCTTTCACTGGCTTTATTAAATAGTTCAAAGCCCTTTGTCTGTACCCTGGAACCTCTGGTAAAGGCCGAGTCTGCATTCTCACTGAACTGCACATGGGCGGAAGCTTCCGGGTCGCTGAGGAGTTCTTCCTGGAGTCTCACCTCTTCTTATTTTGGGATGTTCAATAGATCCAATCAACTTGTGCTAAATGGGACCTTTGCAATCACACCCTTCCTATCTCCAGCATGGGGTAGTTTCTGCTGGTTTGGGGAATGAGTCCAGAGTAGAGGGCTAATGGCAGTAATCACCTAAAAGAAGTACCAGTAATTCCCTGTGTAGTTAAGAAGTCACAGGTATTATTTATTATGTGTGTGAAGGGGGTTGGGGTGTGGGTCACCTGTCTGGGATTTGGTTCTCTCCTTCCACTTTGTGGGTTCTGGGGTTGAACTCAGGTTGTCAGACTTGACCACAAGTTCCCATACTAGCTGAACTATCTCGTTTGCTCTCTCCATATAATTAAGCCTAAAAAAAAATTGTGTGTGTGTATGGGGTAGGGGGGGAGATGAAAGCCTGGTGGATCACAGACCACTCTGGGACGAGGGGAATGGATCGACCATGGCCCATCCTCTTAATAGACAAGGGCTGGTGTCCTCACACAGTGCCCTTGATGCATAAGGGTGTGGCTGGGACCCCAGGTTCCTGCATGTTGGTCCAGGACTCCTGGGGCCCCTCATCAGTGAGTCCTTAGCCCTGGTACCTGCCACACCTTTTGCTTCAACTCCACATCTTCGTCTCTGAATGTGTGACGCCTTGGCTTCACATCCCGGTCTCCCCTCTCCTTTCTTCTTTTCCTCCAAACAGCCCCTCTGTCCCTTACAGTGCAATGCCCCATAGCCTCCTCCTCTGGAAAGCCCTCCCAGATACATCCTCCTCCATCGAGATCCCCAAACCCCCCTTTGCAGGTGGCTGTCAAAGTGTCCAGGCCGCTTCTTGTCAGCTCTCTTCTTTCCCAGTTGTGTAACCTGCACACAGTGGTGGGTCTGTGGGTCTGCCTCTTCCAGGAGAACCCACAATCTCCTCTTTTCCTGGCTTCAGGGAATAATGGTGAATGCTGCTCCCACTGGCCTGGTCTGTCTGGCTAGGGTGGAGGTGGTGAGGCCCTTTCTCCATTCTGAATTTGCTTGTGGGTTAGGACTCATCCCTAAGCCCAGGGGGCTCCTGCTTTGACTACTTCGGGCTGTGGCGACTAGTCTTTGCTGGCCACTGGCCAATACGCGGAGAGAGGGGGCTACGTCCTTGTTTGAACTGCTGAGTTTGGATCTGCACCTACACACCCGGCCGAGCCTTCGCCCTGCTTTTACTCTCCTTTCCTTCTCCCACCAAATCTCACCACCCCACGGAGTCATTCCTGAACTGAGCCCCTTTGCTGAGACCCCCGGACTAGTCCTGTCTAGAATGCCAAGAGGCTTGAGGATAGATCTGAGGAGCCAGGGTCCACGCTGCTGAGAGCCGCCACCTTGTGGCCGATAGTGGGCACGGCAGGGTTGGGGTACCCGTGCTAAGAGGAATCTCCTGGAAAGGAGGGTATGATGCTGGTCTGCATGGTGATTAATGCCCTCAGATTTTCACGTTGGCTCCAGAGGGCTTCTCAGCTAATCCCCAGATTCCTACTTGAGAGGGGAGTGAGAACTACAGCGAAAGCCAAGTAGCAAGGACGCCTCTAGAGAATCCTATCTCCCTAAATAACTGTCTGAAACGGAAGGGGAACTGGAGGAGTGATCTCAAGGAACACTGGGTTGTTTGACGGACATCGGTGTGCTTTCTGCTCCTTATTGGGGATGGAACCCGGAGCTTCTCCCATGTTGGACACGGGTTTTACCACTGAGCCATATCCCCAGTTCTCTTTACTTTCTTACATTTTTGAGTCAGAGTCTCACTAAGCAGCCTAGGCTGACCATGAACTCCTTCTGTAGCTCAGGCAGGCCTTGAACTTGTGATTCTCCTGCCTTGGCCTCTAACAGCCAAGATTACAGGCCTGCACCACAAGGCCCAGCTTTGCACACATTTTCCAAGGCTGATGGCACCCTGTCAGTACTCTCAGTTCAACAAGTCTACTCAGAAATCTCAGTTCCATGGCCTTCCTCCTCTCACCTGAGTTGTGTCAGCCACCAAGCTGCTGATCTGGGAAGTCCCAGCTAGGTCTAATTTTAATCCTTTCTTCAGAACTGGAAAGGGAGAAGGCCCCATACAGAGCTACTGGTGGGAAGACGGTAGGGACGGTTCTGAAGAAGGGCCACTCTGCCCCCAGTTTTTCTCCCCTGCCTGCTTGGATTCTTAGAGATGGTGAGGGTGGTAAAGAGTCCTCTTCCCCGAGGCTTTGAGATTGACAGGTGCTAGGGAGAGAAACCTCTGAGTTCTGATGGACACATTCTGTGTGGTGGGTGTGGAGGTGGGTGCTTGTCTGAGTCCTTTCCATCTCAGAGTCCTTTTGCTCTAACAGAGTCCCAGGCCCTGAGGTGCCCACTGTGACTCTTGATTTTTCTCACCCCACCCCTCCTACACCTGGTCCCTTTCCCTGGATAACCAAGGTTCCCAGAGTCTCCCCAGCCGCTGACTCTGCTTTCCCTGGCTCAGTGTTCTGGCTCTGCAGACTGATGTCCTCTTTCCACAGCCTGAGTCCTCTCTATGAGGTATGGGGGTGGGAGGTCTTCCCTCCAGGTGAGGAATTCCTCCCTTGGAGGTGGGGTCTTCCCTTGCTTCATTTGCTGCTGCTGGTCTTACTGAGTTAAATTAAAAAGCAATGTTCTGTGCGTGGCTCCAGTCCTGTGGAGCTTGACTCTGAAAAGAAGACAATTACCAGCCCCTGCGTCTCCCTCTCATCTGGCCGCCTTATAATTTTTTCCCCGGCTGCCTGGTATGCAACATTTATGTTTTTAATAACACCAGAATGGTTTTGACCTTGGGAATTCATAGCAGAATGGGCATCACGAGCTGCCCCATCGTGACCGTCATCAGTGTATCTCAGTCCCTCCTGGGATGGAGGCTCGGGGGCCTCCTGGATTCTGAGAAAATGTGTGTGTACCCAGAGACACATGAGGATGTGAAGAATGATGTTTTTGAAAGGTTGGGTGCACCCCTTACCCCTATGAGGAAAGTCCCAAGTGTGTGTGGGGTGCTGTGGGCATGTGTGGGCAGAAGCCATCATCCCACAAGTGTCTGCACCCACCCCGGGTCTCATTTCACCTCAGTTTCTCTTTAACTCTTTAATTTCCTGAACACTTGGAGCTTGGGGGGCTACCCAGAAGATGGAAGTTCTATACCAAATGAAACTTCCCAGTAGAGGGTGTGGGCACCAGAAAGGAGCCTTTCCTTCCCTCCCACTCATCTCCTTCTCAGGGGCATCAAGATGAATCTGGGAGAGGAGTAGAGAGGCAGGGGCTGGAGAGCATGGGAGCAGGGAAGGGACCGGGAGACAGCCTTCTTGGAAAGACAGCTGGGGCCCCCATGGAGAAAGGCCAAGTATAGCACCTGGATAGCGTTTCTTTGCATCTTTAAGGAGCCTCGAAGGCAAAGAAGAACTCACTGCACAGATCAGTAAGTAGGAAGAAGGTAGGGCAGAAGTCAGGAGTACCCAGCCAGTGTTAGCAGCCTGCATCTCTGTGCCCTGGGCTAATAGTCCTGTATGTATGAGTTGTATGTATGTTGATGGGAAGATGGCGGCTTTGGTTCTGAATTTTTTAAGTCATCGGGACTGTAGAGTATGGGTTTATTTCTGGAGCAGCATCTGGCATCATGTGGGAAGACCCCTGCTCTAGAATCAAGAAAATCTGTGTTCTAGTCCCTGCCCCAGACATCTGCTTGGACAGGAGGGCATGCCATCTCTTTGAGCTGGGGTGTCATTGTCACCCTGAGGAAAGAGTCACAGGCTCTATGTCAGTGGTTCTAGGGCTAGGAGACCAGGGAAATGGAAGGTGGGTGAAGACATTTCGAGGTATGGAGAGTCTGAGAAGGAGTGCTGGTGAAGAGGGTGCAAAAACGGTTTTCTCTGTTTCAAAACTTCAGAGATTCAGGCCCTGATGTCGGAGACCACACGGAGGGCGTGTCCCGGCCTCACGCTGAGAGCCCAAGGCCTGCGGGGAGCACTGTTCTCTGCTGCCCTCCCGTGGCCGCTTGGCCCTTCACAGGTCGCTGCCGAAGTTCCTGCTCAACTCCGCAGAGCTGCCGCCCTCGCCCCCTGGTGGAAATTTCATGCATTAGCAGAAGCGATCTTGGCTTTCTAACTGCGTTTGTTTTCCAGTCTGTTTCCCTAGATTCTGGAGGCATCCATGGCCTCTTTGCAGTTAGAAGTCCTTCCTTGAATATGACCTTCCATACTTTTGCCAGAACTTGTAAGCTCTCGACTTTCACTGTGGAGAAAGGAACTGAGAATGAGCAGAAGGGGCATTTCTCTCTTTCCTTCAGGTTCATACACACTCCCAGCTTCCTAGGGTTGCTGAGAATTTTCAAAGGAAGATGTCAGGGTCTGGTGACATTTCTGGAGAACATGGATCTGAAGCATGGAGCCTGTCCCAGCTTCCTCCAAGGGGCACCTGAGCTCAGTCTGTCACCGTCCACAGAGAGATGGATTGGCAGGCGCTGGGAGGCAAGAGACAAGGATGATGGAGGGAGATGGCGTCTTTGACAGATGCTGACAGGGCTCGTTATTTGCTAGCTCTGTATCCCTCCCACCCACCTCGCTGCCCTTGGTCTCTCTCTCAGACTCAGTGCTCATTACCGACTGGGGAGAACCCCGTGGACAGGCGGCTCTGGAGGCACAGTGGCTGGTGATGAGTGCTCGGCTCTCTGAGGCTAGGAGCTGGGGTTTCATAATGACTCGGATGTTTGAAGGGGAACCGATCCTGAGATGCTGGGGGTGGGCGCACTTGGGGAGGCTTATTTAAAGGAACCGAATTCACTGAACCGGGCACTAGTTTGAGTGCCTACTACACACAGGGGCAGTTCATATGTGCCTTGAAGGTAGGGAGTAAGAGAGGGGCAGACCCCACATTTACTACTCCTTTTCTTGTATATTTTTTTTGAGACAGGGTCTCAGGGATTCCAGGCTAGCCTCACAACTGAGGACGCCCTTGAATTTTTCACCCTCACTTCCTGAATGCTGGGATTACAGGCACAATCCCACCACTGCTCCCTTCTGGTTTCATTCCCTTGCCAGACTTGTTGCTCCATAGGAGACTGTGTGAGAGGTTCAGGGAACAGCCTGGTGAACCTCAGATGGTGTGCAGAGTCTGGATCCCCAGGCATATTTTTTTCTTCACCCACCCTCACGAGTAAGCACCTTCAGTGGGCCTCTCACCTCTCCTCAGGTGGGAACCTGGATTGGGGGGGCGACTTAGGTGCTCCAGAAGCCTAGAGGCTCCCGTGGAGGAACTGGGGTGATGGGAGTAAGTCTCACTACCATAAGAGGCCCATGGAGCGGTTAGGGAGAGGGCGGACATTGGTAATGGAGGAGAGGGTTCTGGGAGGAGCACAGCGCTGCAGTCAGAGCCGGTGCTGCATCCTAATCAGCGCTGCGGAGGCTGCGCAGCGGCCGTCAATCATCCACACAAAGGGCTGCCCACCCCCTTCCCCCTGTCAGGCCTGCGCACCAGCCTCCCACTCCATCCCCAGAACGTCTGGGAAGTGCTAAGAGGCTGGGAAGGGGGGAGCAGACCCACCGACTGGAGGAACCCAGGATACACCCAGTACATTCAAGCAGAGACCCATAGAGTGGGCTCTATACAAACCTGGGTGGGTTTTCGCAGACGAAAGAGGGGAGGCGAAGCGAAAAGAGACGGATGTGGAAAGGGAGAGATGGAGGAGAGAGGCCCGAAATAGGAGAGAGTGAAGACTGACACAAAGGCGAGGGGTGTGTGTGTGTGCATCCCCATACTTGAGGCAGCATAGACAAACATAGGCTCAGTGACTCCAGAGAAACCCAGGCCCCGAGGAGAACTGAGAGCCACGGACACAGAATCCAAGACACAGGGACCTGGCCGGCTGAGCAATGTACAAAGAGGCAAAGGCCGGTGGAGGTGGGGGGTGAGGGGGAAGACTGGAGTGGAGGAAGGATAAGGATGATGCAACCTCCTGGCCAAGCTGCTCTCCCAGGACCCAGGACTCAAGGAGGGACAGAAGGTCCTAAGCCTGGGGCGGGAAGCAGCAAGCTTTGCAATTCTGAACTCAAAGTGCCAGATCACCTGGTGTTGAGACAGATTTCCACTCCCCCTCAGCTCCAGCGAGTAGCCATCAGAACAATTATGCTGGGGCAGGGAGCAGAGAAGAGAAAAAGATGCCAGTGCAAAATCGAGAGAGGGAACAGCAGACCCCCAGCAGAAGCAGGAGAGGAACAGTTGGTATTGCAAACAAGTAATTGACAGAAAACAGAACAGGGATGGAATGGAAATGTGATGAGCCGCCAGCCGCGTGGATGAGGGAGGCTTCTACAGGCTGGGGTTGTGAAGGTGCAGATTTGGGGGCTGGCAACAAGGCACACCTTCCTCCCCGCAGCGGGTGGGTTGGGATGAAACAGCCAGCAGTGTGTCCGGGAGGCACAGATCTTTTATTTTTTTTAGGGTGACCTTGCCTTTCTTTTTTTATACAGAGAATCTATCTATTCCAGCGCACACCATCTCGCTCTAAGTCGCAGGGCTGCGGTCGCTGGGTCATTCCTGGCAATTCCTCTTTGGGGATCGCCTTTAAAGTCTGCAGTGTAGCTCTGAGCAGTCTCTCACCAGAGGCAAATTTGTATCCTTTAGGGGTGGATCTAAATTCTGAAAACAGCCAAGTGCTGTTAGGAATCAAGGCCGAGGAGTAAGGTGAAGGCCCAGCTGGGGAATAATATTTCCAGTTAAGTACAAGGTGAACGTGGGAAGACACTGTGGGGGGTGTCCCCCCTCCCAAATAGCTCTGAAAAGCCATTTCCAAGAACCTTGCAGGGTGTGACAGGAGACCTTGCAGCTGCCGCTTGAGATTCCAGTCTTCTGGCTATTAAAAACAGACAGAGCTCCCACTCCCCAGCAGTGTGGCACTGGAGGGCCAAGACCTGCCCTGATCCTCTGCCATCCCCACTAAGGGTGGCCCACAACCTCCTTCCTGTTCGTGCAGAGCATGCAAAATCTGGTGGCACCCTAGACCAGTGGTTCTCAACCTTCCTAACCCTGGGACACTTTAGTCTTTGTTGCTACTTCGTATCTGTGATTTTGCTACTGTCATGAATTACAATGTAAATATCTGATATGCAGATGGTCATAGGCGACCCCTGGGAAAGGGTCATTCGACCCTTAAAGGGGTTGTGACTCACAGGTTGAGAACCACTGCCCTAGACATATCAGACTGAAAAGTGCAAATGACAAGGGTAAATGTATCAGAAGAGCCAGTGAGTTCATCTGGGAAGGCTGCCTGAAAGAGGAGACTTTTTCAGAGTCTAAGTGCCTCTCTGTGGCGGTTCTGAGGAGGGCGGACAAATCAAGAGTGGTCTGGCTGGGTACAGGAGCTGGCAAGAAGGGATAGAGTGGAAGTTCAGAAGGCAGGCTGTGTGATCGCAATTTGCCAAGAGGAACTGGGGCCTACTGGAAGGCACACTGACACGTGTTAGACAGATGGCACTTGGGCACAATTTTCTGTTAGGTGTGTAGTCCTGTGTGTGTGTGTGTGTGTGTGTAAGGGCATGCATATTTAAGTAGTTTTGTGCCATGTGGCTTTATGCTCCAGGCTCTTGTTTTTCCATCTGTGTGTGACTGGCATTCAGCTACGTCTGAGTGTGTTTGTTCATCTGTGTATTTCCACGTGGTCGTGTGTGAGCAGTATTTCCATTGCTTTCTGGGTGTTTCATTTGGCTACATGCGGTGGAGGACAACGTGAGAGGTGAATGCAGAGCTGTGTGTAGGGTGAGCGCACATGTTGGTGTCTGCAAGAGCAGCGGGGTTGGCGCTGAACCCGTTTCCCTCCACTGGCTCCATCTGCCCTCTCCGAGGCCGTGAGGCAAACAGCAACACTGGCAAACAGCTACAGCTAGGGAGACCAGGAGGACGGCAAGCCCGGCTCAGACTACCCCTGCTGGGGAGAAGTAGCCGCAGGGAGGCCGACAAGACCCTCGCACAGTCAGACGCTGCGTGGACGCGCTTCCCGGGGCAGGTGCGCTCATGCGCACACGCCCTCGGTGGCAGCAGAGCCTCGGAGCACTGCGGGCCCACCTGGCTCCTGGTCTCCCTTCCCCGGGCTGCGGCCCGGGTCTCCCGCGCCTCGAGACGCCTGTCCGGGTTTGGGGAGCAGGGGCATCGGAGCCAACCGCGGGTTGTCTGAGGCTCCTGGGGCAGTGGCCGAGGGTACGCGCGGGGGCGTCCTCGCGCTCGCTCGCTCCCTCCCCAGCCCCGCCGCCTCCCACCCCCCCCCCCCACCCCCCACCCCCCACCCCCCTTTCCAGCCCGCGGCAGTTTCCGAAATCGCCCGGCGGCCGCGAATTCATTAGCGGGGGGCGGATGTAAACGCAGCGCGGTGGAACGTTTTAATTAGGCCTGAACAATAAACAAGCTAAACGAGGCGCGCAGGGCTCCCTGGCGGGCCTTCAGCCTCCTCCGCGCCGCGCGGACTCATTACGGCCGCAGCCAATTTCATGCCCGCGCCGGGAGCGCGCGGCCCGGGCCGGGGAGGGCGCGCGGGGCGGCCGAGACGCCGCCCGGGGCTGCGCGCGGGGCGGGTGCCGCTGCGCGGGCCCGCCGCTCCTCCCCCCGCCCGGTCGGCGTCCTTGAGCTGAAGGTCTCCGCCCGCACCGCCCGCTCTCTTAGGGTCTGCCCTCCCCCGCCTCGAACCCTCCCGCCGCAGTCTTCCCGTCTCCCCCCGCCGGTCCTTTCACACTGGCGAGGACCGTGGGCGCAGTCCCCGCCCTCGGTGCTGGCGGACTCCGGCCTGGTGCCTCCGTCTCGCTCCCGGTGTCCGCCGCTTCTCGGGCGGCCGGGCCGCAGCCGGCCAGCCTCCCTCCCGCACCCCGTCTCCTTCCGAAGCCTTTAGACCCGAAGGCTTGGGTGCGGCCCAGGCTTTGTCCCCAGCCCTTCCCGGGGCCGGACTGCACTCGGGGCCAGCGGGGCGGTTTAGCCGTTCCTTCTCTCCCCTACATTTCCGCGAAGCTGCAGGCATGTTTTGCAGCGCGTGGTCTTGGCCGGGACTCCCCTGGCTGGCAGCTGAGGGCCGGCCGTAGGTCTTGCCTTGTCCCTGGCCATGCGGCCTCATAACCTGGCCCTGCTCACCTGTAAAGTGCGAGAAGTGATTTTAGGTGCTTTGAGGGACAGCTCAGGGATAATGAAGGGAGCGACCTTGGCTCATAGTGTGCGCTCAATCAGTATTAGCCCTCCGTCATCTCCCCTGTGCGCTTCCTCTGTCTGCGCTGGTCTCCCTAGCCTGGAATTCTGAGGAAAGGAGTGACAAACTCATGGACTTTATAGGTCCCGAGCGAATTTCACGTGGAGCAACTGAACACCTGCACAACGCTCTGATTGGACTGAATCACAGAACAAAGGACACAATGCAGATCAGTACACAGGACTGGGCAAATTAAACCCAGAGACTAGCGGGGAGCCGGCGCATGCCTTTAATCCTAGCACTCAGGAGGCAAAGACACTGGGGCTCTCCACCAGTTCCAGGCCAGCCTGGCCTACATTGCAAGTTCCAGGCAAGCCAAGGTAACACAGTGAGACCCTGTCTTAAACGCCCCCCGCCCCCCGCAAACAAGCAAAAAACCAACCAACCAAACAACAAAAACCCCAAGCAGACACCACGAGACATGACTCAACTCTAGCCTGCATAGCCTGAATTGTCCTGAAGTAGTGGGGCTGTGCCTTCTTGGAGGGTGCCGTGGGTTGCCAAGACTTTTACACCCAGATAGGGACTGATTTCCTAGAATCTCGGATTCTCACTTTCCACGCAGCCCTGCACTGGAGATTATTTCTCTCTGGCTGCCCATCTCCCTGCCATTTAAACATTGCAGGGCCGGATGGGCCCTGAATTATCTTCCTGATGGTGACCTTTTACCCGATCCATTTTTTACTCCCCAGGGGCAGGATCTGAGCTTACATCTACTTCTCTCCTGTACGGTCCATTGTGGACTCTGAGGGGAGATGAAGAGAGGCAAGGTGAGGCTGGTTCCCACACCAGCTGAGAGCACAGTTCTGGTGCTTCCACGGCACAAAGGTTTATGAGTTTGTCGGAAGCAATTGGATCAAGCACTGCAACTCTGAAATTGGGGAGACAGAGAATGACCAGGCAGGGAAGATGGGGGAAGCTCTGCGGGAGGCCTAGGAAGAGGCTTCCTCTCAGAAGGGATCATGGTGCTTATGCAGTAGGCAGGGAGCAGCAAAATTGACTTTTCTGTAAAGTGTACCATGTTGGGTAAGCAAAGGCCAATGGGAATCTCAGAGGCAGAGGTGAGGAAGAAATGTGCAGGGTGGCCTGTATGTTGGGAAGCAATGGGGTGGGCAGGCATGTTTGCTACACCAAGCTGGGATGCATGGCTGGCATTGGCTGGCCTCAGGGATAGGGTGGCTGTGGTGGTGGGGCTATGGGACAGAGACATAAGATGTCCCAATGTCAAAGCTCCACAGTGACCCTGGGCCGAATGGACAAGATGCTAGGAAGCCAGGCTGACTTTCCTGGCTCTGATGTGTCCTCAGTGCAAGGATGAATGAGTCTGGATTTCATGGGTTAGTGAACCATGGCTGGGTGGAGACAGCTGTTCAGGCTGTGAAATGTGAGGAAAAGGCCTCTGGGGTCAGCGGACAGAAAAAGGGAGAGGCAGACCGAGATAGGAGTGGGGAGGGAAGACCCAAGGTTTTGAGGCCTGTTTGGCTCTCTCCTGACTCTTTCTGAGGACTCAATCACACGCTTTATTTTATTTTAGTTTTTCTGAGACATAGGGGTCTCATGTAGCTCATGCTGGCGTCAGACTCAATGTGTAGTTGAGGATATCCTTGAACCTTTGACCCTCCCATCTCTGCCTCCACCTCTTGAGAATTGAGATGTTCGGTTTTCACCGCTGTGACTGGTTTATGTGGTACTAGGGGTTGAACCAAGAGCCTCCAACATGCATGCTACCAACCAAGCTACATCACCAGCCCAAATTACATATTTAAGACTAAATGTTCTCTGTCTAATTATCTAGACTAGCCTTCTACTTTCAGAGGGTAAGCTATCACTGTCCTCATTTCACAGAGGCCCAGACAAGCTAACCAGCTTGAACAGAGGTCTGGAGAGCACATACTGACTCCGGTTACTTCCTGCAAGGCTGGGTGTGGGGAGGCGGTCTCTCCGTATACTGTTGTATTCCAAGCCTGGCTGCTCCTCAGAGCAGAATGTTCAGGAGTTGGAACCAGAATGGGTAACTTCACTCCTGGACACTTACCAGCTTCGTGTCCTGAGGCAAATTACTCAGCCTGTCTCTCTGTTAGTTTCATTTCTTGGTAGAACGACAGCATTAGAACCAACCTCTGTGGCTTGCTCTTGAGGATAAAACCAGGAATATGCGAAAGAAACGTGTGCAGCTGGATGGGCTTAGAAATCTGAACGTGTTAGGCATTTGAACTGTCTCTGTGAGCTTCTTTGAGATCTTCCTAGCCGATTTCCTCAAACGTGGTGCAGACATGACATCAGCTCTCTCCTCCAAGCCATGTACACCCTGACCAGCTCCTGAGCCTGCCATTTGCTGACCTCTGGCCCTGCTTCATACTTTTCATCTCTAGTTCCACACTCCCTGCCCTATGTCCCCTTGGTGGATCTATTATATTCAGTTAACTTACAGGCTTCCCTATTTCCCCCTCTGGTTCAGCTCTCTGCTTTTCTCACACCCTGGAGAGCCGAGTCCAGTCTTCTCCTGCCTTTGGACTTTTCCCATCATTCCAAGGCTGGGTTTGCCAGGTGAGTCCAAAGACTGGGCACTGAGAAGAACACAGGTCAGGGTAGAATAAAAGATGAAGGGCTTGGGGAAGACACCAGGTTGATTGTCTGTCTGTGAGCTCTTGCATGTGACTTCAGATAGTCTTGAACTTGAGGCAACCTTCCTGGCTCACCTCCAGAGCACGTGGATTCCTGCAGTTTGTATGCCTGGTTCTTCTGCAGTGTTTTCTGTGACTAGGTTGGGGATGAGGTAGGAAGGTGGCACACCACAGTTGATCCCTCTTGGAGTTAAGGTTAGAGGGAATTGTTTTTCTAATAGTTTGACAGACTGTATTTTGCCTTATCACATGGTGGCCAGTTGAGAGAAAACCTGTGTGTGTGTGTGTGTGTGTGTGTGTGTGTCTCGTGGTGTTGGTGGTGCTGTATGTGTGTGTGTGTGTGTGTGTGTGTGTGTGTGGAGGAAGGGGAAGGAAAAAGAGGAACTTGGAGAAGAAATGTAATGAGGCAGCTCCTGGCTTTAATTAGAACTAAGTCCTGGAGGTGAACTTTACTAACCTTGGGCGTGTCTGTGGAGTGGGGTGGGATGGACTGGTGGGTTTTGCTCTCTGCTTTTCTCCCGGGGCTTCTCTGAATGCTTCCTGCCACACTTCCTCCCCTTTCCAGCCTTTGGCCGCACCCTGGTGCACCCAGCTCTAGGTAACACTACAGTAGCTTTCCCAGAAAGGATGCTTCATCTGCCTACCCAGCCTGGTATCTCACTGTCTGTCCTTCCCCGATCCTCTGGTTCTTTCCTTCCAAACTCGGTAGGCTTCCTAGAACTGAGTGTTTTTATTTTTTCGGGGGGGGGGAGCAGTAATATGCTTAGCTGTTTGAAAAAGGGGAGCTCTTTGTAGGAAGACCCTCCTTCTAAGTATCTTACTAATTACAAACAGAAAGCCTGTCTGTGAAGGTGGTGTCTCCCCCTGTTCCTTGGTGTGGTGGAGGGAGCCAGAAGCTGGGGGGATTTAAAGTGCAATTTCCTGTACCTTTTTCATTTCCTGCTGGGGATTGTGGAGAGCAATAAGCAAGCTGGGTGGCAAGGGCCGGAAGGTCTGGGCAAGTGGGGGATGGGAAGGAACTCCTCTTCACACACTAATGCCATGTCCCCTTCTCAAGGACTCAGGCTGAGTCCTTGGAGAATGGGACACTTGGTACACAGAGCCTGGCATGCTTTCCAGTACCCCGCCTTCCCTCTCTGAGGTAAGGAACCCGTAGAAGGACTGGGAGGTGATCCTGAGAAAGTATTAGAGAATGGGCAGGAAGGAACCTTAGAATCCAGTTGCATCTCCCAAGGTTTCAGAGGAGGAAACTGAGGCCTGGGACCCAAAGTCAACCTGACCAAGGTCATAGAGATAATGGTGTTGTGGTTGGCACTTACCTGCCTCTCAGGTTTTGTCCTTTAGTGCCTTTCTTCAGGCAGGATGGGCTGTGGGTAAGTGTGTGTGTGTGTGTGTGTGTGTGTGTGTGTGTGTAGGAGGAGGAGGAAGAGGAAGTGGGATTAAGGAGCAGCGTTCCTTCCAGTTTCTGAAACACCCACTCCTTGGCAGGTTTTGTGGAGGAGCAGGCAAGCCTTACCTAGCACAGCCTTTGTGAGTTCCGTCAAGAGGAAAGGAATAGGTAGGCTCTGTGGCCCTTGGACTGCTAGTTCAGTGTTAGCCCCTTTACAATCAGAGTTGGATGAGGTGGGGGAGGGGGTCACGGCGGAGGACAAAGGACCCAATTATTGAGTGAGTGGATTAATTGATTAATTGTCCAGAAGCTTCCAGTGCTCCCCCAACAATGACATCCCCTCCTCCGACCCCAGTCAGGCATGGCCTCGGTTGGTCTGGATTATTAATTAGGGCTTGAAGTCATTTAACGATGATTTCATTATCGACGTGCTGTCTGTCTCGGCTCAGCCCGGTTGCCAGGGCGACTCTGATCGATTGCTTTCGGGTCTCCTTGGCGTCCTCTCCCGAGCCTGGCCGTTGGCAGGCACCTCTCCTAGTGGTCATCCCTGGTATTTCAGTTTTCCTCGTTAAGGAACCAAGCTGGAGCTGTTTTGCAGAGACCCGGTGTTTCAGCCTATCAGCAGGATGGGCTAGGCAACTATGGTCCACACAGGCAGATGTGCTTCGTTAAATATTTTGCCAGAGACCCTGAGGGTCGGGTTCTTCTTTCCTCTGGTTTTCTTGATTCAGCTCCCTGACTTTCCACTCACGCCTCTTTGGGTGTATGGATTAGGAAAAGGTAGGGGACTGTAATTGCAGCCTCTGAATTTGCTTTGGGGCCCCATGTGGGCTGGGAAGAAGTTCTTTCTGTTGTCAGGAGACCTCTTGGGCATTGGCCATCACCCAATACTCAGCCTCTTGGTCCCTTACCATAGCCAGGAGGGAAAAAGGAAACCTTCTTCTTATGCTGCCCTGCTAAGGTTGCTAGACTCTATCCTGGCCCCGAGAAGGACTCGGTGAGCTAGCCTCTCTACATCTCACCTATTCCCTCAGTCTGGGGACAACCGAGAGCAGAGTCAGGCTTCACAGTAAGTCTTAGGTCTTAGGTCTGCTCTTGGCTTTTCATTTGTTTGTATGTTTGTTTCTTGAGACAGGGCCTCTCTGTGTAGCCCTGGGTGTCCTGGCTGTGATTGAACTCACAGAGCTCTGTCCGCCCTGCCTCCCCAGTGCCTGGAGCTCTTGGCCTTTTACTTCACCAGCCTAGACTCACGTGTACACACAAGTTTCCCGTTCTCAGCTTTGCTTTCTATTTTGTGGGTTTCATATATATCCTTTTTGGGGGCCTATCCGTGGAAAGTTGCTCGAGGGCACGGATAATGACTTCTCAGAAGGTGTATAAATGGTTGACCATCTGTAATATCTTGTTTGCATGCTGTTCGTGAAGCTCTCACGGGCAGACATCGCCTTAGCCCTTGCCTCTCCATGCTTCTCTCTGTGGTCTCTAACCGTAGTTTGTCCCCAGTACTCCCAGAGCCTGCCCCCTTGCTTGTCTGTCTCAGTTTTTCTTTCCTTTCTGCCCCATGCCCCTTTGCCCTTGTGCCAGCCTCTGTCAGCTCTGAGAAATTTAGAGCTGGGCTTCAGGCCTAAATTGCAGCAATTGGGGGAGAGGGGCTCAGGGTGAGAGGTCATAACCAGGCACAGGTCTCAGATCCCCCCAGGTTGGTGCCGGCAGTGAGCCCGGGGGCAGCTGTGGCAGCAGCTTTACCTATCTGCTTTCTGGGCACATCCACCACCAAGCAGCACCTGAGAGGGAACAGACTCTGCAGCGCGCCGAGCGAGATTGAAGAGGATCATAAAGAAAATATATATCCTCCTCCCTGGCCTCGCTCCCTCCTCCTGCTGCAGACTTGCCTCCTTCCCTCTCTTTGTCTCCTTCCCTCCCCCTCTTCACTGCAGCCCTGTTTTCTTTGTTCCTTCTTTGCTTCCCTCACCTTCGTCTCTGTCAGGCAGGTCTGTCTGTCTGTCTGTCTCTTTGACTTCAAACATTTTGGTTCTGAGTGTTCTTGGGTGATGCCTGCCACCGGCTGCCTCCCCGCGAGTCTCCAGAGGTCTCTCACTGTCACATCTTCCTGAGTTTCAGTCTCAGAAACAGGTCCCCTCCTATTTGTCCCCTCTCGTGTCCCCCATCATGTCCCACCTCTCTCATCCCCATCCATCTCTCTGCTTCCCTTGCCTCTGTCTCTTTCAGCTTCTTCCCCATGCTGACTAACACCCCTGCCCGCCTCTCATCTTCCCCCACCCACCCCTGCAGCTTCAGATACTTCATGTGAAATCACCTGGATGTGCTCCAGCTGTCAGCCCCCCCATTTCTGTACCCCCTTTCTCCCTGAGAGATTTATGGCCCCAACTCTGTCTCCTCTGCATTCCCCCAGCCCTGGGCCAGTTCTTTTCATTACCTGGTGATTATCTGGGGGCCCTGGCATTTCCCCAGCCTCCCACCCTTACCCAGCAGGCAGCACAGCACAGGGAGATAGGGAACGGGATTGCTTTTGGGCCCAGATACAAGGACACAGAGACCCTCCCCCTGTGCTGCCCTCCTTCCCCTCCAGCAGTGCACATCTGGGAAAATCCCAGCTTGAGGCGGGGAAGGCAACCTAGGATTGTTGGAACAGACATAAATCAGATGCCCAAACGCCCCTCCCCTACCACCCCATCCTTACAGCCATCTTCCAATGCCTCTGAGAATTTGGGCTCTGCAGTCTGAACTGGAACTGCTCACCTACTGCTCATCCTCTTGTCCAGGATGAGGAGTCTCAGCCACAGTCCTCGGTCCGTAGCTAACTGAGAAGCTTAGGGCAGGGTCCGTGTGGTTTATCAGGATCCTCACTTGGAGGAGCTGAGGCATGGAGAAATTCACTTTGCTTTAAGTCCAGTATTCTGTTTTAGAATAGGTCCAGGGCCCACTCCAGGTCCCGCTGCCACCCCACCCCCATTCCACTCTAGTTTTTCTAATTTAGGGTTTAAAGGTCTCCACAGGACCACCATGTAATGGCAGTTGTGCCTTGAGACCCATGGCTTCCTGATTCCTTGCCTGCTGGACCCCAGTCTCTAAGTTGGCCCCATTCACCCCCCTCCCCCGGGCCAGGTCACAGTCTCCTCCTGTCTGAAGGAGGCAATCTTTTTCTACAGTCCCACATTCCAGGGTTTTAGAAACCATGTTTTAAAAGTCTCTAGAGTAGAGAACAGGAAGCTGTCCAGGCAGGGACTTCTTTATTTCCTGCTCTATGGTGCTCAGTGAGCATTCTGCTAATGGATGCTGTGAATGCCGAGTGATTGTCTTGGAAGTCCTTGGTGAGGAAAGCTAAACCAGTTTCCCTGAGTTTTTTAACTAAGGTGGTGGGGATGGTGGGTGAAGGTGGTTATCGAAGAAGTCGCTGGGAGGATTTGGGGAGCAGTGAGGAGACTAGATGCTTTTCTCCTTGTTTAGAGAACCCTAGAGTGGAGCTCTTTGCTTGGATTTGGGAGTAGCGGTCAAATTGCCACAGGCAAAGCTCCACCCCCCTCCATTTTCTTCTCCAGCCAATCATGTCTTCCTGGGACTCCCCTGGAATACCTTCCGTGCTGGTCAGTCTCCAGTTCAGCACCAGGTAAGCCTCTCTTCTGCCTTCACACCCAAACTGGGTCCAAGTCCTGCTTCCACTGCCCATCCAAGCTCTCCTCCTGGGTTCTAGGCTATGCCACCTTCCTTCCCCAAATGCACACCTCAAAAGACACCTCTGTCAACAAGCTCAGCCTAGCATTTTCCTCCTCAGCTCTTGTCCATCACAGAAAGAGATCCTGTGTGAGTGAGTGATGTCTCACAGTTCTGGAGTCTCCGCTGTAACTGCAACAGAATGAGAGGTGAGGGGCTGGGCCTGCAGGGTTGCCGATAGAAGGGGAGGGTCCATGGCTCCACGGCAGGACGCTGGGTTGGGCACACAGACCAGAGGTCTGTGGACCTGGGGACACAGTGGTTTAGAGGTTACACTCCTTCCCACTAAAACCAGGAGACTCTTCTTCAGCATAGCCAGTCCCAGGAAAATGGGAGGTTGAGCTTAGTGCAGACTCCAGCGTGTGGCATGCTTAGAAATGCTCTGTGAACGAATGATTTTCCTAACTGGGTCTCCTGCCCCTTTGTCTTTGGCCACCCTTTCTCACTTTAGAGTCTCATCTTGTTTTGGGGAACATCGGACTGCTTTGGACTTTGCAGAAAGACCATCTCCAGTCTGAAAGGCTGTGGTTCACAGTGACAGGAGATGACTGTGTGGCTTGTCTTCAATAGGTCTTGACAGCTGCTGAAGGAAATCTTGCCCTATGTAGTCAAAACATTCACACACATGAAATAAAAGAAATAAGCCTAACAAAATAAAACGTACTATAAGGCTTGCCTGGATCAGGTACGTCTCGAGTGAGCCAGTGCCAAGTAAACTCTGAAAACTTGTGATTCTGTTCTCTCCACACGATCAGTTTTCATGTCTAATAGGCATACCCATTGATGGATGACAGCTTGGAGAAGAAGCTGCCTCCCCCAGAAGTTTGGTGTTACTGTAGGATATACTCTAGACTTTTAATTTCTAAGGCCCTTGAAGTCTTAAAATTTTCTCTACTCACACACATGTACCCTTTGGATAAGACCTCAACACCAGAAATTCAGAAAAACAGAACAAAACAAAACCACACCAACCATCCCTGCATAGCACCTGCTTCAGGCTGACTCTCTCTCACCCTCCAACAGCTCTTGGGAAAGTTTTTCCCATTGCCAGTTTACACGTGGTGTGTGTCTCAGAAGAAGACTTTTAACCCCTAACTTAAGGAAAAATCGTGTGAAAATCCTAATTTCCTTTAAGAAGTACAAGTTGATAGAAATGATAGAAATGATCTTTGAAGGCTGTTCTTTTTTAAAAAAAAAATATTTATTTAGTTTGGTTTTTCGAGTCAGGGTTTTTCTGCGTGGCCTTGGCTGTCCTGGAACTCACTCTGTAGACCAGGCTGGCCTCAAATGCACAGAGATCCTCCTGCCTCTGCCTCCTGAGTGCTGGGATTAAAAGTGTGCACCGCCACCAACAGGCTTTATTTATTTATTTTTAATGTGTCTGTGTGTATGTGCATGTGGTGGCCAGAAGAGGGCGTCATATCCCTAGATGGGGGTTACAGGGGGTTGGGAACTGAGGAGATCAGCAAGTATTGTTAATGGAGGAGCCATCTCTCCAGCCCCTCGATTTGGTTCTCTCTGTTTACCCCCTAAAGTTGACTCTTTCTTTTATTGTCACAGAAATCACAAGTAGATTGAGGTTAAACAGGACTAGAAATGAAGATAAGGACTGACCCCTAGAAAGCACGTTGCCAGGGGCCCTGCGCTGTAGACTGGGCACGAGCTATGGGAAGGTAATTGAGTCTTGACTGAGCTCATATTGGTTATATTCGGATAAGAACGCAGAAATTTGAGATATGACACGATCTTAATTCGGCCCATGTGATCTGGTGTTTTTCGTAACAGCTTTCTTGTGAAGACAGTGGTGTGTGGAAAAGCTATATAGGGCTATGGAAGGAACCAAGCCAGGTCTAGTGAGAGGGAGGTCCAGAGAAAGAGAGGCCACCTGCTACCGACATAGGAGCACCCACTGACACATCACGATGTGAAGGAAGGTAGCCAGAGAGAGGGTTGGCGTCTTCTTAACCACCCGTATGGAGTGTGCTATCACGGCTTTCGGGAGATGATTCGTGGGAGAGGAGGCTCTGACCACTTATGATTGCTAGTCTAGAAACAGACACAGAATACAATGAAGACAGGACTGTTGGATGAATTTCTATATTCCGTGCTTAGAAGGAAATAAGGGAATTGGCAGGAATAAACAGGATTTATTTAGCAAGGCTTCTTAAAAAAATGAGTTTGGCTCAGAGCTCCTTGTCTACAAATGCTCTCCTGTGTTAGAGCTGTAGATTGGGAGGTGTGGTGGATGTTTTGCATGAGCTTATTTCCTGAGGAATTCTGGGTTGATAAAAAGGTGGGTTGAGAAAAAGGAAGTAGGGAACCATGGGAGGAAAAGAGAAGAAATCCATGTGTTCTGTTGACATACCTTTTTAAACCTCTTTGTTGTTTACACTCCTCCTGGCTTTCTCATGTTCTCTCTCTCTCTCTCTCTCTCTCTCTCTCTCTCTCTCTCTCTCTCTCCCATCTTTGGAGATTTAAGGTAGTTCTTCCTCACAGGGCACTTGTTTTCCAGAGAGCTCAGAAGCAGAATTCTAGTCTCTTTTGATTTGTCAAGCTGAACTTCTTCTTTTATTTTTTGTTTATGATTAAAAATGCTGAGAATTTCCAGACTTGGAGCTGGGCATGATGTTGCAGGACTATAATCTCAGCTCTTGAGGGAGCTGAAGCAAAATGATCACAAATTCAAAGCTAGTTTGAAGACAGAGTGAGTTTAAAACCAGCCTGGGTGACTTAATGAGATACTCAGCTGGGGAGACTGCTCGCCTGGTGCAGGATGACTTACTGAGATACTCAGCTGGGGAGACTGTTCGCTTGGTGCAGGGCTCAATCCCTAGTACTGATTTTTTTTCCCTCTGAAATTGGACTCTGGCTGTAACTGAATCTCTTAATGTGTCAAATCATGAATGAAAAAACTCAGATTGGACTGTTCTGAAGTTGTCCCTGAGGGTCTCAGAAATATCAGTTTGCTCACAACCTTTCTAGAATACTCTACTAGGTAGTGTGGAGAACCTCTATCTTCTGCTGAAGCTCCAGACATCTGGTGCTTTACCCATAGTAAAATCCCTTCTGCACAGAGCAGGGACTCTGTAAATATGGAAGGAAGGAAGCAAACTGTTTTGTCTGTCTATACGGATTTTAGTTTACATCTCAATGGACTCCGTATAATTTTGGTGGATATTTGGTGTGGGGTGTTTTGATCTAACCTGCTGTGGGTTTCCATGAACTTGGAATTCAGCCTCTGTGAGTTGGAATGGTCCTGGGATGGCAGGCAGGTTAGGGTTAGGTTGAGGAAAAGGGTTAGGTGCTTCTGCTCCCGGACTGTTACAGCTTTCCAGTTGGGGAGTTGGTTACAGCTAGTATTGTTTACTTGCAGAATTACGATTTCCAGCTTCACTACTGGAACACCAATCAGCTTCCACCCAGAAGAGTTTTATTTTTGATAGGGAGAGCAAGTATTCACCGAAGGAACATTCCAGCAGAATGCAGCAAGAGGAGGTTCAAAGGTCAGGGAAAGATACCTGGTAAACAGTCAGTTTGGTTGGGGTCATTCTTGAAGACTCCTGGGAGGAAAGCTTGAATATTTATCTCTTTCATATGAGTTGAACTCAGCCACTTCGGCTTAGCTCCCAACCTGTCAGGGACAGGTAACAGTTACCACTGAAACAGGTTTTCTTCTTTTACACAGCGTAAGACATAGTAGTATAATTTAGAGTCTATGTCTGTATTAGCACCTGTAGCAAATGTTTAAGTGGATCTTTGTGATTGGGAGAGCTGATTTGTTGGTTTTTGTCTGAGATTTTGATTTTGTTTCTTATGCTTTCTTTTGCTTTGAGTGGCCATGAGGGAGGGAAGGAAAGCCTGTGAGCTGGACTGGGTCACAGGCCCAGCCTTACACATGAAGACATATCACTTTGACTGATGTTTCTTGAGGAAACACATAGATAGCATGCCCAAATGGGGCACTTTCTCCCTCTCATGTCTAATTTTAGATTAATCTTCCAGTC
Source organism: Cricetomys ansorgei (assembly GCA_026225945.1). Classification (NCBI taxonomy): domain Eukaryota; kingdom Metazoa; phylum Chordata; class Mammalia; order Rodentia; family Nesomyidae; genus Cricetomys; species Cricetomys ansorgei. The sequence continues at coordinate 936,996 of JAMJFZ010002087.1, read as the reverse complement.
TGTGGTTTACGTATCTTTCACTTATTTTGAGGGCAATGGAATAACCATGAAATGCTTTTATTTGTAAGATCCCACAGGAGAGGAATTCTCTATTCTTTGCCATTTGTCTTCTGTATAAATAGGTATATGGTAATTTGGTAGTGATGATAGTGTATAAATTTTTTGGGGGGGAGAGGAAGGGACATTGACTTAATCAATTTCCTTTGAAAAAAGAATAGTTTTTTTTTAGTGCTTAATTTTTCTAATTGGAATTTGCCTCTGTTTAATACTTACTTTAAATCTGATTTTTTTCTAGTGCTGGAGATCAAACCAAGAACTCATGCATTTAAAATATAATTTTTAATAGCTTGAATCCAGGTCTTATCACTCAGAAACTTTTAATGCAATCCACTCGATAGAAGCACAAACTGTATAGGAATAACCCAGTCCTGTCTTTCAATTCAACCCAAATTAATCAGAATTCATCTGTGAGCTTACTTACATGTGATAGAGGGAAGATAGAAGCAAATACAGAAAATTCCCTTTGCGGGAGCTTATAAAAGGAAGGCAGTTCATGAGTACTTCTCCAGTCTTCCACGAGAAGTGAAATCCAATTCTAACCAATATTCACTTGACCAGAGCCCAGTCTTTTGTGTTTCTCTTCTGCCCCCCTCTCTCTCCCTTCGTCCCCTGGCACATCTCCCTTTTTGACTCCCCACCTCCATCCTTGGGAAGATCAGTTGCACCCCAGCTTCTTGCCCTCTTTTCCATAACACACACGTTCACATCACATACAATAATACCAAGGCGGTAATTACTGATTTATCCTCCAAATTAAATAAAGCAGTGCAAGAAATCAAAGTTGTAGGTCAGGGTAGGGAGTGTGTGTGTGTGTGTGTGTGTGAGAGAGAGAGAGAGAGAGAGAGAGAGAGAGAGAGGGGTGAGAGTTTCCCAGCTTTGAGGAAAGTGTCGTTTTTCAGAAGGAGGGTAGAGGGCACTCACACTTCAGTTATCTGCTGCAGTGCACCAAGCAGCCAGCAAGAATGGGTGACTCAGAGCTGAAGGATGCTTCTGGGAAGGGTGGCTCTCTGGAGGCTGTTTGGGTGAATCCGAGTGGATTGTGTTGTTTTGAGGATTATCAGTTTTGGGGGCCACGAGGGTAGATCAGGGGCTTTGGCAGGAGGCTGTCTCTGTGAGACCCTGTTAGAAAGACTTCTGGCTGAAGAGAGGAACTACCAAGTCATGTGGGCTGAACTGATGTAGGAATAGGTGAGCGATCCCCAGGTATCCGAATCAATAGTGCTCTCTGAGCTCCGTTGGTTTATTCTAAATCATGTCTCTGAATCCTTACGGGTTGCTTTGTCCATCTTCCTTGGGGGAATCTGAGACTTTATTTTTGAAATTCAAGTAGAAGGATGAATCTTTATCTTCTGTATGGTTCTTCCTATTCCAGTCACGTGTTCAAAATACCCATTATTCCTTACCTCGGAGCCCATATTCCTAACTGACATTCAGAGGCGCATGAGAGGCCAGTGTCATGCTGACGTTTGTTGGTGCTTGTGCTTATTTTCAGGAGAGACTAAGAAATACTAAGAATTCTCTAGGTGTTGTGAGCTCAAGGCTGGGCGCAGGATCGAGTCACAAAGGGTCTGTGGTTGACATCCTTCTAATTTAGGCCCCTGCTTGTCAAGGACGATCAATCCACAGTGCTATAGTCACACAGCTCAGCCTTCATTCCCCAGCATCAGCGTGCATCCTTAGCCTGGAATGGAGTGACTGGGCAGGCTGACATTTTCTGCTACTGTGCTTTTCCAGGTTGGGGATAGGGAGAGTCTATTTCTCTGGCGAGCATCCCCTCCCCCATCTGCTCCTGATTGGCAGCCAATTCTGAGGAGCAAATGGCCAAGTGAATTAGGAAGCTTAAAGGATGTTTTGTTAAACCATCCTCATTAAACTGGCACCGTCTGCCTTCCTCCTAGCCTTTGTCCCAGTTGGGGCCGTTCTTTGTGGCAGATGTTTCTTAACAGTGTGTGCCGGCAGCATCTGGAAGCCTTGGGTGACTGCTGAGGTTTGGGAAAGTCAAATCTAGAAGTGTTTGGGTTGTCAAGGGAATCACAACCATTTTTCTGCCACTGGGCCACCATTTTTCTAGAAATACCTTCCTCTTTTCTCTTCACCTTCCTTTGGCCAACAAAAATCGAGGTTCCACTTCTTCCTCTAGCATTTCCTGTTTCTGGATGGAAGACTTTCCACCTTCTCAGGAACGAGGTAGGGAGTTAAGTGATTTGGAATGGACTGATGAAGCCTTAGGAGGGTTACTTATATTTGGTGTCTAGACATATTTTACTGTATTGCCACTAAGCAGAGGTAGATGATGACGTTGTGGGAAATGATATTAGAATTAAAACCATGTGTGGGAGCTAGTGGAGAAGCCGTGGGGAGTCTTCAGAATCTCCTTTCTTGTCATTGTCTGGAGACTTTTGGGCATGAGATTGGTTTAGGATTTAGCAAAAGATGGTTTAGATGGAATTTTCTGTCTCTGGCTGATCTAGCTATTAGGGAGGGAAGGGAAGACATTGACAGAAGTTGTTCCTTTATTTGTCTTGTCCTTGAGATACTGCCCCTCTTCCACCTCCTTTTTTTCCCTGTTTTCTTTGAGACAGGGTCTCGTGTAACCTAGCTTGGCCTGGAACTTACTATGTAGTTGCAGATGACGGTCAACTCCTGATCTTCCTGTTGGAATCACAGGCACGCACACTGTGCCCTGTTTGGAGCTTCCTTATTCTCTGTGGAGACAAGGTGCTGAAGTAGAAAGAACACAGGCTTCAAAGTCATCAAGAACCAAGTTCAAATTCCAACTATTCTTTTTACTGAGGAAATGATTTAACCCCTCTTACTCTGCCAAATGGAATAATAACAATAGTATGTATTGAATCATTGCTATGAACTGGAGATGGTTTGTGTATGCTTCTCCTAAGGGTTTATGTATTTAAATTTATAGATTTGGTCTTGTGTTTTTGGAACAGGGTCTCGTGTAGCCCAGGGTGACCTTGAATTTGACATGTAGTCAAGTCTGGCCTTGAACTCTGGATTCTCCTGCCTCTACCTCTTAAGTTTTGGAATTGTAGATATACCTACCACACTTGATTTATGTATTAGAATTTAATCTCCACTCTGGGTTATTAAGAAATGGGGAAAATGGGGCTGGAGAGAGCTCAGCAGGTAAAAGTACTTGTTGCACAAGCATGAGGCCCAACGTTTAAATTAAGCATCATGTAAAATTCAAATGCTGTGCATGCCCATAACCCAGTGCTGTAGGGGCAGAGACAGGAAGGTCACTGGGACTTGCTGACTGCCAGCCTACCTGTAGGTCTGTGAGAGACTCTCTTTTGAAGGGATAAGATAGGTAGTGAAAGAGCAGATTACCTTCCTCTGGCCTTCACTTGCACATAGAGGTGTGCACACCCACATCTGCTTGTGCGCGCATGTCTCATACGCACATGCACATGAAAGAAATAAAAAAGAAGATGGGATCTTAAAGGCAGGCATAACAGCACGCAGCTGTATCAGGAATCTGAGGCAGGAGGATCATTAATTTGAGGCCAACATATGAAACATAGCAAGATTGTTCCAAACACTATGGGAAGAAAAAAAAAAGATGTCAACTTAGGTGTTCAGAAATGGGGCCTCTGGAAGGTGACTGGAAAAGGTAGGTCATCGTAGTAGACCCTCATGCTTGAATACTGGTAGCTTCTGAGAGAGAGAGAGAGAGAGAGAGAGAGAGAGGGAGTGAGTTTCCTGTCTCTTGTTATGTGGTATCGCACACCACTTTGGGACTCTGCCAATACGAGGGTCATCAGAAGAGCCAGCAGGGTTGCTATTAGACTTCTAGAGCTGTTCACTGAGGACATCTCCTGAAACTTTATACAGTTGCCCCACCTCGGGCATCTCCTCAGGAGCAACAGAGAACAGACTAACACAGCTGGCACGGTGGCTTAATTAAATAATATATGCATTCTATTTGCAGTTAAAAAAAATACTGCTTCCTGATTACCCCTTTCTAAGCTTCCCTAATTCTTGAACACATACTTGGCGCCTCTGTTTGTCAGATACTAATTTTCCCTGCTTTATTCCCTGTACTGCTTAGTGTTCAAGCCCAGGGCTCTGATTTATTAATTTGTGTTAGTCCTACAAAATGACAATAACAGCGTGTACTTTTTATAACCATATTAACACGAGCCAAGGTTGTGGTTTCTTTCCAGGCATTTTTACCTGCTGACAACTGGAGTTGTAAATCAAGGACAAAGGAGCTTCTCAGCCCACCCACTTCTCTGATCCGAAGTTCCTAATCTGGAACTCAGTCATTCTGGGTGGATTCTGGGATCCCCCACGAAGGCAAGCTTGTTTATGATGGTCATTTGGTGGGGGGGGGGGAGAAAGACCCATCACTTTTCCTATTAGGGCACCCTGTTTTCTTTTCAACCTTTTAGTTTAAAAAATGCCAACCCTACAGAAAAGTTGCTGGGACAGTATTCACAATAACAGCCATTTATCTTACACCAGGATTGACCAGTTAATGTTGAAACACATTTACATGCCCCCACCTCTCTCTCTCTGTTTTATAGTCCATGTTCAAATATTGATAGTTGTCCAGTAACTTATTCTTTAATAGTAAGATGTTTCTCCCCAATGCAGTCCCAACCCAAGGTTACACGCCACATTTTATTGTCCTGTGTGTACATTTACCTTCAGTCTGAACTGGCTCCTTAGCCTGCTGCTCCTGGCATGTGCAGCTTTGAAGAGTACAGGCTGGTCATTTCTCAGAAAGCTAGTTTGAGTTTGACTGATCTTCTTTACACTGTTAAATTCAAGTAATACATTTTGAGATCTTCATAAGAACATGTTAAAGGGCAGGGGACTTGTCTTTTTTACCCTGTCTTGTTCTGTGCATATCTGTGGGCATATTGATAAATATTAATATTTATTGAATGAATGGATAACTGAATGAATAACCTAAAACCATGTCATTTTGGCACATTAGTTTCCTACCTTAGAAGAACACCTTTTTCTTTTGTCCCAGTCCAGTTTTTATTGTAAATGTTTGGGCTGAAAAGGTCCTGATCCTTCTTCAACAAGAATGCAATAGAGGGCATGTCAGTATTTGCCTGAGTGATGACCCGGGGGTGCTGTGGGGTCTCCCTCATCCTGGGTGATGGGGTGCTGTGGGGTCTCCCTCATCCTGGGTGATGGGGTGCTGTGGGGTCTCCCTCATCCTGGGTGATGGGGTGCTGTGGGGTCTCCCTTCATCCTGGGTGATGGGGTGCTGTGGGGTCTCCCTTCATCCTGGGTGATGGGGTGCTGTGGGGTCTCCCTTCATCCTGGGTGATGGGGTGCTATGGGGTCTCCCTCATCCTGGGTGATGGGGTGCTGTGGGGTCTCCCTCATTCTGGGTGATGGGGTGCTGTGGGGTTTCCCTCATCCTGGGCGATGGGGTGCTGTGAGGTCTCCCTCATCCTGGGTGATGGCCTGGGGGTGCTGTGGGGTCTCCCTTCTTTCTGGGTGGTGGTGTGTTAATACCCTAGACTACAGGGTATTAACAGGAAGATGAATAAGGTAGTCCTCTGATGGAAAGAAAAACAGTACAGAAGTCCTGGGAGTACATGGTCTGTTTTCTTGCTGAGAGAAATTAGTTATTTAGGTTTCTGGATTTTCCATACTTCCCTCCCCTAGCCCCATTTGAATCCTAAGAATGCCATAGTGAAAATTGATTTCTGTCCCTCCTCCTTTCCCAGAGGGGACAACTCCATAATTCTCCCCCTCTGCTCTCCATCCCTCCTACCACCACACACAAGTGTGTATTTTCTAACGTTTATAAACGGTGGTTGGGCGGCCATTCTCTTCAGATTATTTATTGTTGAGAAAGTCTATAACTCCTTGGACTTCTCATTTTGATGTAGAAGCTTTCATCCCTGTCGCCTGGGGGAAGTGAGGTTATGAGAGGTACTCTCTGCCTCTCAAAATGTGTTTTCAGGCTTCCCTTTGGGGCCCTTTCTCTCCCCAGCTCTGGTCATCTCAGGCGTTTCTGACAGTCCTTCCTGAGGCATCTGGGGCTTGGGACCAAATCCATCTATTTAATTTTGCAAGGTTTGCGAGTGCTCGATTCACAGTGCTTCAGCCCTTTTTTTGAGAGTCTGCTCACCCACATCTGTGTGGTCCTTAATTTCACTAATTTTGGGGGGTATGGGGCACCCTTTGTCTCTATACCAACCAGCTTTTGGTCATCCACACAATGAGAGGGATAATCCGAAACTAGGGAATGAGTCAAAGACGACTTTGCTTTTTAAGTGATTGGATTGTGACTCCCCGTGGTGGGGTGTGTGTGTCATCTGCACTTCGGTATCTAGAGACAGGGACAGGTAGAAGACGGACTCAGCTTATTTTGCTCTGACTTCGTTGTCAAGACCCTGGACATCTGAGAGAACTCCACAGCACTAGGGTTCTCAGACCCAGATATTTAGTTCAAAGAGCATGAAGAGCCAACATGCGAACCTATCACGCTACGGAGGCCCCTTTGCCATCCAGAATAAAGATCCCAATCCTCACACGACTCCAGGGCCCCATTTAAATGATTCGGCCTCCTGATTTCTCCCTGTCTTAATCCTTTCTTCCCCTTTCTCCTTCTGTGCCAGCCCTGAATGGCTACATTCTACTTTGTCTTCATAAAAATGTCTATTATTAAAACAACAGAAAATAGCAAGAACCTGTGAGAATGCGGAGCAATTGAAACCATTGTCCTGCTGGTGAAATGCAAAATGGTATGCCACTGTGGAAAGGTTACCCCGTGAATTCCCCTTCTGGGCAGGTAGCCAGAGAAGGGAAAGTAGGGTTGGAGAAGATATGTGTATGAGTGTTCCTAAAAACATCGTTCACAGTGGTCAAAAGGCAGAAGATGCACATGCCAGTCAGTGGATTCGTGGATAAACAAAATGTGGTCTCTCTGTGCAGTGGAATGTTATCCAGCCCTTAAAGGGAAGGGAACTCAGACACATGCTACAATGTGGATGACCCTTGACATTATTCTAAGGGAAAACAAACTAGTTACAAAACAGCAAATACTGTATGCCTCTGTTTATCTGATGTTCTTGGAGGAGTCGATTCACAAAGGCAGAAAAAAAGATGATTTTTTTTTTTGAGAGCTGGAGGAAGAAGGAATAGGAAACTAATGTTTAGTGGGTACCAAGTTGGAGAAGATGAAAAAATTCTAAATAGGGATGCTGGTGATGGTTGGACAAATGAATACCTATACTTAATGCCATGGCTATTTTACAAAACATCAAAATGAAATGTTATGGAATATTTTGCCATAGAAGGTCACACAAAGATGGCCAGGGTCTTTGTCCTTGCTTTTCTCAGAGGTCTGTGTCATTCGTAATTCCCTCCACTGTTCTGCCTGTTGATGAAATGTCATCTGAGTGAGGCCTTCTTTGAACCTCTAATATTAGTAATTTTTTTGTCTTAGGACTTCCCCTCTTCCCCCTCCTCCTCCCTCCTCCCCCTCCTCCTCCTCCCCCTCCTCCTCTCCTCCCCCTCCCCTCCTCCTCCTCCCTCCTCCCCCTCCTCCTCCCCCTCCTCCCCCTCCTCCTCCTCCTCCCCCTCCTCCCCTCCTCCTCCTCCCCCTCCTCCCCTCCTCCCCCTCCTCCTCCTCTCTCCTCCTCCTCCTCCCCTCCTCCCCCTCCTCCTCCTTGTTTGTTTTTGAGACGGGATCTCTCTGTAACTCAGTGTCCTGGAACCCTCTGTGTAGACTAGGCTGGCATCTAACTCATAAAGATCTGTCTGCCTCTGCCTCCCAAGTTCTGGGATTAAAGGCATGTGCCACTATGCCTGACTTGTCTTAGTTCTTGAGAGAAGATCTTACAATGTGGTCCAGGCTGTCCTTGAACTTGTGAGCCTCTGCCTCAGCCTCCTGAGTAATAGGATTACAACTGTGTGGCACCACATCAGGCTGTTTTATCATTGTAATTTTAATTTTAGCGCACGCGTGTGCGTGTGTGTGTGTGTGATGTGTGTGTATGTGATGTGTGTGTGTGATGTGTGTATATGTGGTGTGTGTGTGTGTGTGTGATGTGTGTGTGTGTATGTGGTGTGTGTATGTGTGTGTGTGTGTGATATGTGTGTGTGTGTGTATGTGTGTGTATGTGTGGTGTGTGTGTGTGTGATGTGTGTGTGTGTATGTGGTGTGTGTGTGTATGTGGTCTGTGTGTGTATGTGTGTGTGTGTGTATGTGATGTGTGTATGTGTGTGGTGTGTGTGTGTGTGTGTGTATGTGTGTATGTGTGTGTATGTGTGGTGTGTGTGTGTGTATGTGTGTGTGTGTGTATGTGGTCTGTGTGTGTATGTGTGATGTGTGTGTGTGTGATGTGTGTGTATGTGTTGTGTGTATGTGATGTGTGTATATGTGGTGTGTGTGTGATGTGTGTGTGTATGTGTGTGTGTATGTGTGTGATATGTGTGTGTGTATGTGTGTGTGTGATGTGTGTGTGTGATATGTGTGTGTGTGTATGTGGTGTGTGTGTGTATGTGTGTGTGTGTATGTGATGTGTGTATGTGTGTGGTGTGTGTGTGTGTGTGTATGTATGTGTGTGTGTATGTGTGGTGTGTGTATGTGTATGTGTGTGTGTGTGTGTATGTGTGTGTATGTGTGTGTGTATGTGTGTGTATGTGTGTGATATGTGTGTGTGTATGTGGTGTGTGTGTGTGTGTGGTGTGTGTGTGTGTATGTGTGTGTGTATGTGTGGTGTGTGTATGTGTGTGTGTGTGTATGTGTGTGTGTATGTGTGTGATATGTGTGTGTGTATGTGGTGTGTGTGTGTATGTGTGTGTGTGTGTGTGTGTGTGTGTGTGATATGTGTGTGTGTGTATGTGTGTGTGTATGTGATGTGTGTATGTATGGTGTGTGTGTGTGTGTATGTGTGTGTGTGTGATGTGTGTGTGTGTGTGATATGTGTGTGTGTGTATGTGGTGTGTGTGTGTATGTGTGTGTGTGTATGTGATGTGTGTATGTGTGTGGTGTGTGTGGTGTGTGTGTGTATGTGATGTGTGTATGTGTGGTGTGTGTGTATGTGTATGTGTGTGTGTGTGTGTACACTGCTGGTTGTCAGACCTGTGTGGCATGGGCTTTTATCACGCTGTTTTCCCAGCTCCTGGCCTTGGGATAGCCATTTGAAACTGTAACGCATCTACAGAACACCCTAACCTCTCTGGGTTCCTGTTTCCTCAGCCTCACAGATCACAGTCCAACACAGTATACCATCTCATTTTTTACAGTTTGCTTCTGTTGCTAAGATTTAAGTCACTGGGGTGAAGGAATCTTTCTGTGTGTGTTCGCATTGCTGCATCTCAGTGCTGAGTAGCTGGGGACCAGTAAATATTTATCGAATGAGCAAATGAATGACTGTGAGTAGACACAGATTCTAGAAGAGGCGTACACAGCAAAAGCTGAAAGTTTCCAGTTTTCTCCTTCTTTTTTTTTTTTTTTAAAGATTTATTTATTTTTATGTGCTTTAGTGTTTTGCCTGCATGTATGTCTGTGTGAGGGTGTTGGATCCCCTGAAACTGGAGTTACAGATAGTTGTGAGCTGCCATGTGGGCGCTAGGAATTGAACCCTGGTCTGGAAGAGTAGCCAGTACTCTTAATCACTGGACTATCTCTTCAGTCCTCCAAGTTTCCAGTTTTCATTTGTGGTTTCTAGATCTAAGGTACACACGTCAGCCAGTTTTCATGATAGGTAATTGCACCTACCTTTAAAAATGTGTTTTAAATAGAATCTTATTTCAAAGTTCTGGGTATAGTATAATTTTTTTGAGAGTAATAATTTTAAAAAGATTTTATTTTATTTGCAATTACATGTATGTGCATGTGAGTATCAATCCTCATGGAGGCCATAGGCGTTGGATCTCTTGAAGACAGAGTTATCAGTGGTCATGAGCTAACTGATGTGGGTGCTGGGAATTGAACTCCGGTCTTCTGCAACAGCAGTATGTGCTCTTGAACTGCTGAGTCATCTCTCTATCCCATGGTTATTATAATCGCTGAGATACTCTGCCACCTTAGACTCACTGTGTGATCCTGGCTGAGCTCAGATTTGCGGTCTTCATGCCGCTGTCTCTTCAGTGCTAGGATTGCAGGTATGTCCCCTCCACACCTGCTGAGGTGAGCTCTTCTGTACAGAGCCTCTGACTTGTGTTTCTGACTGTCCTCTTGAGCCAGAATGTTGGGAGCTCTGGGGAAACTCACATACCCAGACACATTTTCTTCTTGTTTTCTTGGGAGATCCTGCTTTGATTGGTTCCAGGGTTTTTGTTTTCTGGAAATCACAGGGAGAGGAGAGCTTATACCATTTGGGTAAGGACAGAGGCTGTACTTCACGCAAAGGAACGCATCTCGGGAGATGCTGTGTTGAGTCCATTTCTCTGAAGCTTTGAGAGCTGAAAACAATTTAATAGTCCTGCTAGGCTTCTTCTGTCAAGACCTTACCAAACTTCCAGCAAAGTCACTTGCATCCATCCAGTCTGCATTTGAAGCTCTTCTGTAGGATCCATGAGGTCAGAATTGGAAAATCAGTGGGGTTCACTTCCCTGGAAAAAATGGATTGGGAAGGTCCAGGACTAGGGCAGTGCTCTTAAAGACAGAGGGATGAACAGTGACCTCCAAGACCAAGGAGAAGGGGTGGGGTTGGCTGGAAAAGCAGGCCAGCCTGCAATTCAGTGGGTGGATTGTTGGATTTGACTTGAGTTCTTCTTGGCTCCTCGGGATGGAACTTCTGTTTTAGAGCTTGGAAAGAGCCCAGAGACAGGAGAAACACAGGGAGAAGGCTGGAAGGAGCCAGGGGCATTATGGAATTCACACAAGGGTTCTCAGGCCTTTCTTGGTGTTGCTTTAGCACCTCCTCTGCACCAAGCGCCTCCTTGGGGAGAGACTGTTTCCTAATTAAACTGAAATTCACAGACCCAGAGCTCTCATTAGGAAATGTCCCCAGGAAGTGATCTTTAAATAGAAGATTGTGCGTGTTTTAGTCTCTTGTTCCCACCTTTGACTGTCCCTTTCTCTGAAAAGAAAATCCTGCTTCTAGGAATCCTATGATAGAGTCATCCATCCATAAATCTGTGTATTTGCTCTGTCCTAAATGTTTGGTTGCTTGGCATGTGGTAAACATTTCCTTGTGGCTAGCTAGAGTTGTCAGACGGAGTGTGACACCCAGAAGCAGGAAGTACAAGGATCCTGACCCTGCCCTCTGGAAGCCTTTAGACAAAAGGAATTTAAGGGACTCGCCCAGAGCATATGCCCAGAACATACCGAGAAGAAAGGGAAACTCTTTCTATCTGGGCTTTGGGGCTGCAAGTGTCGGTGGGAGGGGGAGGAAGGCTGGAGAATCGGTCTGCAAGGCTTGTGAAAGGTTTCTAGAGGTGGGGAGAAAGACTGAGAAGTGCTGGAGGATCAAGACTGGATAGAAAAGCCAGAGAAGGGCCTTCCTTGTAGGTCAAGGAACTTGCACAGCCTCCCCCTTCCCACGAGGGAGAATCAGGATGTGAGCAGCAGACCTGCAGGCTCACAAGGCTGAGTTAGGAAGGAGGCAGTGAGCTTCAGGGCTGAGGGGAGCAGAACTAAGGAGATCCTTTGACAGCTGAGCTCTGGGTTCCAGGCTGACAATGGACCATGAAGGTAACTGCAGGCTGCCACACAGGGAAGGATGATCTGAGAATTGCCCCGGAGGAAGGCTTGTCTCTTTACTATTGCATGCTGGGTAGCAGTGAAGCTTTCTTGGGATTCCTGGCACATGGGAGCTTTTTCTCATGTAGGTCTGGTTGTTGTTTGGTCCCTCTGCCTGAGTCATAACGATGACATGTAATTCCTGTGTGTTTGGTTCATTAGTTTCCTTCTCTGCTATCATGCTCTATAGGCCCATTTCACTAATCTCTAGAGGAAGCAGGAAGGGTCTAAGGACCACCCTAAACTAGGG